>CM060924.1:178552696-178782696 GCA_030737875.1 Allium sativum
GCATAACGTTGCATAACATGATTTACATCATAGCATAGTTTACAACATAGCATAGCATGATAGCATAACGTTGCATAACATGATTTACATCATAGCATAGTTTACAACATAGCATAGCATGATAGCATAATGTTGCATAACATGATTTACATCATAGCATAACATAGCATAGGAGCCTTTACAACATATAATTCACAACAACATATGACAGCATAATAGAATAACAAGAGATCCACAATATAGAATTTTCAATTACCATTCATATCACTTTCTTGTGATCCATTCATAACTTAATCAAATTATTTTATAATATCATTGTGGGAATCATCATACTCACTATTTTAAGATGAGAAAGAGAAAGAGTCTTTTGATTTAATTTGTTTGTTGAGTAGATTTAGTTGTAGGCTAGGCTTTCTCCTTCTTCTTTAGTTTGTGACGGCTACGCTGAACTCCATGGCAACGGCATGTCGGTAGCTCTCCAATTTTTCAAGTGATTTAGGGTTAGAGTCTACCCACTTATTTATAGATGTTAGGATGCATTTAAGCCATTAGATTTAACCTAGAAATAACTGCAGCCGTTCGGACAAGATGGGGTTTATCTTATTGACTCAGCAATGAGTCGGAAGTGACTCAGCAAACACTCAGCAAATTAATAAACTTCTATTCATGTTTACATTAACTGTCCATATATATATAAATATATATATATACACACACGCACCTATTCATGAATTCAAATAATGCAAATTAATTGTTTGCCTGAAAAAAAAAAGAAATCGAGCATATAATTTAATTTCCCCTTTTTTTTCACTACTTTTCTTGCAACATGCAAAATCAATGCATAATAAAGTTACCTACATACATACATATCTACTTATGCATAAATCTTTCCCTCCAAATAAATTGACTGTATTTATCTTCTCAATTATATATATATATATATATATATATACATATATATATTCAATATATATATATATATATTTTTTTTGAACCGCGTTCACACTAAGCCGCTTTTTAGCTATTCCACTAAAACAAAAATATGGCGTTGGCGGGGATCGAACTCTGCACCTCTTGTATGCAAGTCACATGTTCCAACCAAATGAGCTATTATGTCTTTTGCTTACAATTTTTAGAACAATGCTAAACATTATTCTTTTCTCATTCCTCTTTTTCCATGTTTTGCTGCAATATTTAATTTAAGGATATCTTTTTCATACGGAGTCCAATTTACGCAAACTCGGACTCTATCTGAAGCAGAATTCCGAGACGAACGCAACGGCGCAACCCGTTTCACCTAATTATTTTTCTAAAAATTAATTATATCTTGATTTTTTTTTGTTCACAGAAAATACGGGGTGTTACATTCTCCCCTCCTTAAAGGATTTTGTCCCCGAAATCTTTAAGTTAGGAAGAATGTGTCCTACCATCCAATCATCCATCTACTCAACCATCAGGCACAGGCATCCATTGTCCATAAGAGACTTCTAATGCTTTCATGTTTATATGCATAGTGTGTGTACATGTCCTTATCCAATGCAAAAATCAGGCGATCTACTGATTCAGTTGACCTCCTTAATGCGAACCATGATAGTGCCATGCATCCATTATGTATGCAAAAGATTCCTAATGATACATATTATTTCTATATGCGTGCACAACCATTCATCTTAATGCAGCATCCATATGATAATACAACCACTATTCATTCATTAATTTAAATATGCACACATATTTATATGCAATATGAGAGTGACTGAGCCGATCTAGTGCCTAAAGTGTGTGTATATGCATCCACGAGCAACCACTAGCAAACACTTGCATCCACTTGCATCCATCAAACATAACATGTCTCAAACACATGTTTCAACCATAGGACTACCCTTCTAAAGGTCAAAGACTTAAACGAGAGGATGTACTAAAGATAGGACAAGTATAAGTTAGGCGATAAAGGAGAATATAAAAGACATAACCCCGCAAAGGAAGGGGTACAACAAACGAATCTTCTCTTTCGTCTCCCAAGTAGCGTCTCCTTGATCTTCTTCCCATTGCACTTTGACTAGCTTGACCTCTCGGTTTCTCAACTTCTTAATCTCCGACCCAAGAATGCATGTAGGAGCTAGTCTGATCGTGGCATCTCGCTCTACTTCCACTTCCTTAAGCGTGTTCGGCTCCACCACTTTCGTCGTATCATGTAAACACTTCCTCAAACTTTCGTCCCGTAATATACAAAGTTTACCATCCCTACGCAACCAACCCTTATCATCTAGGGTATGCCTACTAAGATGGCTTGATGACTCCCCTCTTGTGAGATTCTCTACTAACTCAACCAATTGTGGGTCAGCTCGCTGTGCCTCCCCAATCCGTCCCAAAAGCATAGGTCTGACCTCTAAGGATGCTAGCGAACCAAGTACAAAATCAATGGATGGTCTAAATTCAAAGGTAGAGATAAACTCTAAGCTACGCCGCTCAACAGACCAAGGACTCAGTGTCAACCCTTTTCTACTTAAGGCTCCCACCACAACGTTACCCTTGCCAGGGATATATGCTATTTCGAAATCGTAGGACGCCAAGAACTCCATCCACCTTTGCTGCCTCAAGTTCAGATCTTTCTGAGAGAACAAATACCTTAGCAACTTATGGTCTGAAAGCAACTCCTAAGTCGTGGGTAGGGTAATTCCCCTCATGGACTTTCGATAGTCTTCCTCCATAACACATCACCCTTCCCCAGAGGCTTCCCTAAGATGTAGGGCATGCTCTTCTCCGCTTCTAGAGAAAACCAGGATATTATTCCATGCAAAATTTGTCACAACTGTCCATCTCTCACGCAGACCATCCTAGTCGAACTCGACATCCCCCAAGTGTAAGCCCCAAAGGCCTAAACCAATATCAGACAAACACCCAAGGGATACCTCCTTCGAATTCAGATGATATACATGAGATGATACTAGTAAAACGACCAAATAACTGAGCACTTAACGGACTCTGGCTGTCCTTGCCAGTCTTGCTCCAAAACCATCGTTGATCTCATAACTGGCTTTGCATTATCCACTAGGCACACACGAAAGCTTACTTCGCTCCTCTAGGTAAACCCCGCTCTACATCGAAGACATCCCCATACTCACGGACCACACAAGCAAATCCCAAATCATCGTTGGATACATTAGAAGATTCTATGCGGCTAAGCATTACTGAACCCCTAGGGTCTCAAGAAATATCAAGGGTCTTTCCATAACGAGTCACAGTCTAACTACCCTCCTTTCCCCATCTAGGGTTGCACCACACCTGGCTAGCCAATCCATCCCTAGAATCAAACTACAGCCCGTGAAATGAAGGCGTTGCATTCAACCCCAACGCTCCAGATAAACACTCTCAAATCCCAACAAACCATTTAAGGATGAGCCGAACCAACAACCGGATTTGAGACTAGAATGGGATCCTTAACTAGACTAGTATTTAGGTGCAGTATTTCAACTAACTGAGCAGATACTAACGAGTATGAAGCACCAGAATCGAATAAGGTACGGACAGGATGATCAAACTGAAAAACTAAGCTTTCAACAGGAATTTTTTTCTACCTCGTTCTTGCAGCGGTGGGGCCTCAATAGCCTGAACTTGCCCCCTTGCCTGCCTGGGTGCCATAAGAGCCTGCACCTGTCCTCCTGAGGTAGACTCTGCCCTCTGCCCCTCCTTTGGGCAGTCCTTCACTAAATGTCCTATAACTAGCCTTCTTCTTCTCATTCTCCATTCGTGACCTCCCACCAAGATGAGGTTTCGTCCTTTGTTACCCTAACAGCTATTTGAACCTTCCTCCCCATTGTCCATCTTTAATGGTACCAACAAGCCCTCCACCTCCTTGGACTAACTTCTAGCCCAACCAACGTCTAAGTCCCTTGAAGTGGTTTTTTTTTCGTCCTTCGTATGGAAGTCCCTAATTATCTTAGAAAAAGCATCTATACGCGGAGGGGGAAATTCAAAAAGAGAAAGAGGATGAGATTCAGAACAGAGAATCGAAGGAAAGATATATGGCTCTTGGGGATTATGTTTTTTAAAATAAACCTTTCTTTCAAAGGTACTCTTCTACAAACATATTTTTGAAAGTATTCTTTATAAAAATGCTTTTGAAAAATAGTTTTTCAAAATATCTTATCTGTTCTGGTAACCTTAAGCTCTGATACCATGTGTAACACCCCACGTCCATTAATGTCACTCACAAGGGGAATGCATTAACTTCCATGGAGGTTATAAGTGAATATAGAACAGTAAAATTACAACAAGACAGATATAAGATAGTACTTGGAAATTAAAAACTTTATTTTATTGCAGCAGAAGTCAAAACATGTTTGATTACATCTTAATACCATAAATCAGAGTCAAGTACAATATCCATCTTGATAAAACAAATACATAATCCCATTACACAAATAGCCATAAAAAAAAGATAACAAGCTGGACTTTACTTCAGCAGTCCTAGCTTTCCGAAAGAGATAAGCAATCCAATCTGACTCCACTAGAGCTTGGTCCAACCTGAGGATCTGGAGGGAGAAAAATATGGAAAAGAGGGGGGGTCAGACATAAAGTCTGGCGAGTATGATAATTCTACAATACTATTATCAAAATAACTAGACTAAGGCATAAGCTGGAAAACAAGGAAATGTCTATGAAAGAGCAGATAAAGGACATAGACAATCACTAAAGGCAACTTTATAGGCGCTCCTTAATTACTAAAGGATAATTATTACACTGCACCAAACTGGTCTGCTAACACTGATATTACTGGCGCTTGCTAATCAATATAGGATAATTATTATACTCTACTGTACTGTACCGTTCTGTACTGTACTAACACTAACTGCATCCATACTAGTCACTCTAGAAACTTGATCCCTCTTGGTTAAATAGAATGATGATAGCTTCGTGTACTACAAGATGTACCCGCTATCCTCCTTGTTTAACAGTATATCTCTAGCTGCTACCATAGGTAACCAACGTGTACCTATCCCCTCTAGATGTACCCCCTTAAATGGTAATTCCATGTACTCCTAGCTGACGTCATAGGTGCCGCCTGCTCCTATCTCCACTAGGTGTACCCCCTTAGTAATTAAATGATAGTGGTAGCTCTATATACCCCTAGCTGACTACATAGGGCCGCCTGCTCCTATCTCCACTAGGTGTGTCCACTACCCTGCCCCATTCGATCGGCTCCCTAACACGTAGATACCCGTGCTGGACCCACAGTGGGGTGTATCACTCTCCTAAAGTGGCAACCCAATACAACGGAGATGCACGGCTTATACCTACACGATGCAACAACGTCTTACCTACCAGCCCGGAGCCACGCACGCACGTGAACCCGTTGGACTTGCGTTGCCACCGCTAACCCGCTTTGGCCTCTAACAATCAGGCCCAGTAGGCGTGTCCCGTCCTCGACTTGGGTCGAGCTTACAAAGATACGAAATGGGCTACTGGTCTGAAAAGGGCCCCCACCAAGCTTCCCACCTAGGCTTGGTCCCCTCTAGTATATCCCACTTAACCCCTCCATGTCTACTTACATGTCTGAAAGGGTTCTTATAGTAATTCCACCTGCCACCCAAGGTACCCACTTAACCCCCATGTCCCACTTACATATTTACTTTGGTTAAGTGTTACTAATCATATTTTCTTATGCCACCCAAGGCACTTACTTAACCCTTTAGTCATGTTCATTTACATGTGTGTTTGGTTAAGTCTTTACTAATCGTATTTCAAATGCCACTAAGGGCAACCACTAGATTCCTCATGCCACCCAAGGCACCTACTTAACCACCATGTCCCACCTTACATGATTATCTGGTTAAGTATTTCTTAATTCATTAAGACCATAACCTCATAAAGACCTCTCACATTAGACTGGCATTTATGGCAGCTGGATTTGCCGGGCGGGTCCGGGCAGTCTTACACCAAAAAAGAGTCTAACCTCGTGTCTTTACAACTGTTATGCTTTAGTTTGGGCCTAGGACCTCTCACATTGGGCCGACATTTGTGACTACTGGATTTGCCGGGCGGGTCCGGGCGGGTCCGGGCAGGTTTACGTCACAAACGAGTCCAACCTCGTGTCCTAAGCATTGATTATTATTAATAATCCATTTTCCCCCAATTTTAATAATTCCCTATTTGAATTATTAATTAATTTCCAGTTTTAACGATGTCCATAATTGACTCAATTATGGCCATCCATTTATGGTATGCAAAATCATACCAAATTTCATCACAAGTTCATTATATGCCATTAAAGGCATCCTAATTCAAGTTAATCCATAATTAGATTATGTCCATTACTCCACATTAATTTTCCAATTAATGTCTTAATTAAATTTTCCACCTTTTAAGGCAATTTATTAACATCTCAATTTTGTTATATGCCGTTTTAAGGCTATCTCATGCAAATTCTCAATATTAAATCTTTTAATATTATTCCAACCCCACGTTGTACGTTTCGTTCATTAAACGTAAAATATACGTTAGACTCGAATAGTCTAACTCATAGCATAAAAGAAATTATCACGGCAACCACAACATATACATGTGACTAAAATAGATCTAGTCATAAAAAGGGTGAAACTTGCATATATGTCCAAAATACAACTTGCATAAGAATTATACGTGTCATTGATCTAAAGGTGTCAACTTGTTCATGATTCACATAATACGATCTTAATCCAATTTCATAAACTTGCACAGGTACATGTGTGAATCAACATCATCTAACTTAACAATATGGTTTTATATGGATACACCTAACTTAATAGGCAAATTCCCATAATCAAGTTTCATTTAATCATAGATTCATGTTTATGGGTACACCTAACTCAATAGGCAAATTCCCATAATCAAGATCCATTAAATTGTAGATTCAGGTATATGGGTACACCTAACTTAATAGGCAAATTCCCATAATCAAGATCCATTTAATTTTTAGAAGAAAAACATAAACCTTAAAACATGACCCCATTTCGCATAAATAACAACATCATGATTTTACAATTTGTACGATTCAACACAACTTAGCGTGATATCATAATCATATAGCTTATGGATTTCCAACATGTGTGATAATATGAAATCTCCAACATATATAAGATTTACAACATAACATAGCATAGTTTACAACATAGCATAGCATGATAGCATAACGTTGCATAACATGATTTACATCATAGCATAGTTTACAACATAGCATAGCATGATAGCAAAACGTTGCATAACATGATTTACATCATATCATTGTTTACAACATAGCATAGCATGATAGCATAACGTTGCATAACATGATTTACATCATAGCATAACATAGCATAGGAGCCTTTACAACATATAATTCACAACAACATATGACAGCATAATAGAATAACAAGAGATCCACAATATAGAATTTTCAATTACAATTCATATCACTTTCTTGTGATCCATTCATAACTTAATCAAATTATTTTATAATATCTTTGTGGGAATCATCATACTCACTATTTTAAGACGAGAAAGAGTCTTTTGATTTAATTAGTTTGTTGAGTAGATTTAGTTGTAGGCTAGGCTTTCTCCTTCTTCTTTAGTTTGTGACGGCTACGCTGAACTCCATGGCAACGGCATGTCGGTAGCTCTCTAATTTTTCAAGTGATTTAGGGTTAGAGTCTACCCACTTAGTTATAGATGTTAGGATGCATTTAAGCCATTAGATTTAACCTAGAAATAACCGCAGCCGTTCGGACAAGATGGGGTTTATCTTATTGACTCAGCAATGAGTCAGAAGTGACTCAGCAAACACTCAGCAAATTAATAAACTTCTATTCATGTTTACATTAACTGCCCATATATATATATATATATATATATATATATATATATATATATATATATATATATATACACACGCACCTATTCATGAATTCAAATAATGCAAATTAATTGCTTGCCTGGAAAAAAAAAGAAATCGAGCATTTAATTTAATTTCCCCTTTTTTTTCTCTACTTTCCTTGCAACATGCAAAATCAATGCATAATAAAGTTACCTACATACATACATATCTACTTATGCATAAATCTTTCCCTCCAAATAAATTGACTGTATTTATCTTCTCAAATATATATATATATACATATATATATATTCAATATATATATATATATTTAATTTTTTTTGAACCGCGTTCACACTAAGCCGCTTTTTAGCTATTCCCCTAAAACAAAAATATGGCGTTGGTGGGGATCGAACTCTGCACCTCTTGTATGCAAGTCACATGTTCCAACCAAATGAGCTATTATGTCTTTTGCTTACAATTTTTAGAACAATGCTAAACATTATTCTTTTCTCATTCCTCTTTTTCCATGTTTTGCTGCAATATTTAATTTAAGGATATCTTTTTCATACGGAGTCCAATTTACGCAAACTCGGACTCTATCTCAAGCAGAATTCCGAGACGAACGCAACGACGCAACCCGTTTCACCTAATTATTTTTCTAAAAATTAATTATATCTTGATTTTTTTTATTTTTTTTATGTTCACAGAAAATACGGGGTGTTACAATTACATCAATCAAATAGTAAATAACTATAACAAAGAAACAAAGAGACACACAATATTTATAATGGTTCCACTATCATCGAGATAGTGTTCATCCAGTCCAAAAGAGATAGATTTTATTCCATATGAGGGAATTACAATAGATTACAAAATAAGAATTTACATATCCAAACCTCAAATGGACTTAATTAAAAGAGGCACCATTGGGGATCACTGGCTCCAAGCTAGGACAGATTTACAAAGAAGTCTACCCCTCAATATATAGCCAGCCAGTGCAAATCTATGTGAGCCATCAATTAAATTACCAATATATGGTAATAAAATAATGGAAGCTAATTACCATTGCAACAAATGTGCAAACATAGGAAGTAAATTAATCTGTTTCTTTAGCATAGATGGAAGAAATTATTGGCTGTATTTATTTCTTTCCATCTCATGCAAATGCAATCAATTAATTCATGCATTTCCATATTAGTCAAATATTTACTTTCCATCTATTTGTGATTTTATATCACCTAAATTTAACACTCCACCTTGATGCAAAATCACATGTTTTCAACACCCCATCTCCAACTAAATTCTCTTCACATCATAAAACTCTTCAACAGAACTTCACCTTAAATAAAAAACTCACAATGAGATAAAAAACAAAAATGAATATTTGCCAAATGGGTTCCAGCAAAGCCACCCCCTATCACGTTATGTTAACGAGCTCAGACTACGTCCCCATCCGCTAAAAAATTGTTGCAAATATTGAGAGAAAAAAGGCAGATTTCAAAATAATCTCAACACGACCAAGACCCAAATAATTCTCTCAATCACCAATTCAAATACAGAGACAAAATCCAGATCTCCTTATGCAACAAAATTCTCTCTCCTTCCACATATCTGTTTGTAGCACCTCCTTTAAGACGGCATCGCAAAATCGACGATATATAACGGTAGCACCAAATCTGCTAAAATCAGCACTATGAATTGAACTCTTCAAGAGGGCATCACAAGTCGATAAGTTTGAGTGGCGTCAAACCTGTCACCAAAATCAGCTACATCAGATACAGTTACTAAATCCAATGGTCTCTTCAACACAATAAACTCTTTATCACCTAACTTTTATACAATGCGCGCATTTCTCAATTGAACTTGAAGTTATACACAGTCTTCAAATACTTGGAAAGGTTGCTAACACCTCCAACAGTTCGTCTTTGGTCGCTACCATCTCTAAACAATTTCTCCAAGTTGTTTTCTACGAAGTTGCATTCTTGAACAAACATATAGCTCCACCTTAATGAGAATCCAAAGCTCAAGCTACATCAAAGTTCCAAGCCTGAAACGTTTTTCTTTCTCATCATAATCTTCTTCACCAAATTCTTCTTTTCCTCTAAAATAGTAATAGCATAATCACCACTAAATCTACCAACCTTTGTAGAAATAATTGATGCACAATTTAAAACAAATCGCCTTGCTCTGATACCAATCTGTTTTGTGAGAAGATTGAGTGAATGCACAAGCACAATAAACAAGATTGCCAATTGAACATCAATCTAATTTGATAGCATTTATTCTATTACATCAAAAAAATAGTAAATAACTATAACGAAGAAACAAAGAGACACACAATATTTATACTGGTTCCACTAGCATCGAGATAGTGTACATCCAGTCCAAAAGAGAGAGATTTTATCCCATATGAGAGAATTACAAGAGATTACAAAATGAGTCTTTACATATCCAAACCTCAAATAGGCTTAATTAGAAGAGACACCATTGGGGATCACTGACTCCAAGCCAGGATGGGTTTACAAAGAAGTTTACCCCTCAATATATAGCCAGTAAAAATCTATGTAAGTCATCAATTAAATTACCAACATATGGTAATAAAATAATGGAGGCTAATTACCATTGCAACAAATGTGCAAACATAGGAAGTAAATCAATCCGTTTCTTTAGCATGGATTGAAGAAATTAATGCCTGTATTTATTTTTTTCTATCTCATGCAAATGCAATCAATTAATTCATGCATTTCCATATTAACCAAATATTTACTTTCCTTTTATTTGTCATTTTGTATCACCTAAATTTAACATGGTATCAGAGCTTGTCGAGCCTACAAATTGAATGAATAGCAAAAGGATTATGTCAACATATAAAATATTATAATATTATATATAAACGCTAATTTGTTGTATGTATGCAAAAGGATTCATTATTGTTAGGTTCCCGAAGTCATAATGTCTACCCTGCTGTGTCGAATCTGTAATAACATCAATATGTGTTCTTCCTCCCCCGGTGTCAACTCGTCACGACCAGACTCCTGAAGCGCATGAGCTCCTGCCTCCTGAAACCTTTCCTATAATGCGAAAAACAATTTCAACTGAAAAATAATAGGATGTTTTTTTATATTAGCTAATAATTAATAAACTTATCGATGTGAGTAATATAATTTAAAATACGCATACGTATGTAGCTGTCTCCCTATCCTTATTAACCTACTAATATGTGATGTTGTCAGCCTCGTCTACTTGCCTGGATGCGTGGGTGTGAACAAATATGTCCATGTAGAACACGACACGTCCATGAGCTCGTTCCTACAATTAATAATTTGGATAAATCAATTCCTCATAGCTAATTACTAAACTGATCAATATACAAATGGAATAATTGATAAATTTACTAAGGTCTCGCGGTGATGTTGGAAAGACTAGGATCCTGCACGATGAGTTACTGGATTTCTGCTCCTATTTGCTGAGTTCCGTACTGACTCCACATGCAAATTTACATTGAATACTTATTTAATAATCAGTAAAAAAAATTAATGAGATTCGTTATAGATTTACCTTGAATTCATCAGCGTTCCACCAATCAACCCACTTATCCTATACCGCCTCACTCATCCACCATGGTTTCTTCCCCAATTTTTAAACCTCTGTCATTTTCTCCCTATAGTTCTTAGCAATCTTTGAGTTCCAGTGTCACTAAACTAAGCTGATGTCATACTCCTGCAAACCTACTACACCCTGTACAATGAGAAAATATTACTAATTATTTATTTTTATTTAATCATTTTGTAAAGCGATATAAACTTACCAGAAAATCTTGCCATATGGCCTCTCTCACGGTGTCAGGGATCTTGGTCCACTTAGGCTAAAAATCGCAAATCCTGGTTGTATATGCATCCTTAGAAATGTTCAGAACCACTCGAGATGGCTCCAACTCAACTCCCTTTCATTATATATAAAATAGAACTTTAGACAATTATAGATATATCATGTACAAAATATTAGATTTCTATGCTGCTAATTTTGATACTTACACATGATCAACCTTAGGCTTCAAGTAAACGACTAGACGAGATAGTGGCTCGCCACTACTCTCACCGATCTGTTGGGAAGAGCTACGTCGCCAAGGCTTTTGTGTCTTCTTTGATGGTTGGTTATCCCATTTCCCATTACAAGTAAACACGTACTAAATTTTATATTTTTGTATAAATAAATAACTATTGGTTCATTGACACTTATGTGTCTTCTTTGAGGTCGTTCATCCTAATTCCCATTAAAATACAATAGTAATTACATTCCGTAAATCATATCATTTTGAACGATTTCACAAAATTTCGACGGCATTTACCCTATGTTCCTTGTATCACACACAAATGTTTGTACACAAGGAACGTAAAGAAAATGTAATCGAAATTTTGTGAACCGTGTAAAGTGATATGATTTACGAAATATAATTACTTTATAGTGTTTGTAACATGTCCAATACAGGGAAAAATCCAACAAATGATGTATCAGACGAATAGAAATGTCTATTTTGTAGAAAAAACGAATATCCATATAGCGATCATATACAACACTTGTCAGACGGGGCCAAATAATATCTAAGGGTTTAAATATTTGTTTATATTAAATATAAATATATAATTCGTTTATATTTTACCATTTTATTACATATGTACTAAATTATATATTTTTACAATTTATTAAATTCTAACGATGACAATTCCTATCAAAATCAATTATATATCAAATCAGCTCGCACGTTCGCATAAGCACAAAACTCGTGTTCGCACAAATTATTCAAAAATACGATCGCTCCTAACATAATATATACTTTCAATACTAACCAAATCAACCTAAACAAACGTAATATACTAAATTAGAAAATTTTGCAATTACTAATAATTTGATCATTATGGTGATACTAGTACTAATTAGAGTGTAACATGATGTAATATACATACGTTAGCAAGTTGGAATCAATCATAATTTAAATTAAACCTTAAATAAATAAATAACTAAATATTAGATTTTGGGAAATTACCCAATTTGGATAGCTAGGAGGGTGGAGATGAGCTGGAGCTGCTCTAGATGGCGTCGGAGGTGGTTGGGATGGTGACAGCGAAGTCGGAGGTGGACAAATGATGAATTGGAAGGAGAAAACGTTTGGGGAAAGTTGCGGAAGATAATGAAGCTTCAGGTAGCGGGTTCTGAAAATTATCCAGGAAATTTCAAATGGTTGCAAACGACACTTATTCCATCGGTTTCCAACGGCTCCAGATGGCTTATTTAAAAATCAACAAGCCATTAGAAGCCCTTGGCAGCCATTGGAATATGAGCGTTGGAATACGCTATAGTTTTAGTAGTGTATACAACATAAATCATCCAAACAACTCAAACTAAACCCCCAACGTCACACATCATCAAAACAAGCGTATACCATCAAAATACATCAAAACATACATTCTCACTCAAATTGAAATTAAAACGAATTGTTTTATTTCACTTTTGAAATGAATACACTGAATGAATTATACAGGTTCAGTCCTATTGGCTTATATAGCCAATGTAAAGTTGGTAATGGAAAAACAAAAATAAATCATCCTATGAGCAATCCAGCCTACGAGCCCAAGGTGAGACAAAATGTAAACGCTCAGCATATTATATGAAGCAAGACCGAAATGTTGTATTGTACAATGTAATATAAGCAGCAATCCTAATATCCGCCCTCAATTATATCAAGTGTTTCCTTCTCCCTTTTCATGGCCGCCTCCATTAACCACCTTTAGTTCTCCCTTTAATCGATTAAAGTTCTTCCTAGATAATGCTTCAGTGAAAACATTCTCCCTCTAATAAAAAGCTGACACATGATTTACAGTCAGTTGTTGTTTGCTCGTGCGTTCTCCTATGAAGTGAAGATCGACTTCTATGTGCTTATTTTTCGAGTGTTGTATAGGATTGATGGAAAGCGAGATGGTGCCCAAGTTGTCACACCAAATAACAGGTCTTCTATGAAGTTGGAACCTTAGTTCTTCGATTAGGGTTTCAAGCCATATGAGCTCGGTCGTGGTACTAGTTATGGCTCTGTACTCCACATTAGTGCTCAATCTGGATATGGTTCTCTGTTTTCTCGTACATCAAGAAACTGGGTTTGAACCTAGGTAAATGCAATATCCTGACACTGACTTTCGGTCATCAAGGTCATTGACCCAATCGGCATCGCTGAAAGCATTCAAACTCATATCTTTGCATGTTTTTAAACATAAACAATGGTCTTATATGCCTTTTCGATAACGTCGAATCCGCTTAACAGCCCTCTAGTGTTCACTGTGAGGATTTTGCATGTATGGGCAAACCTTGGATTTCTGGTCTAGTTATGGTCACATATCGTAGCGCACCAACAATACTTTTGTATTGCTTTACATTGTCGATGGTTTCCCCTTTTTCCTAGATAAAATGAGTTTGCTAAACATAAGGGTTGGTAAAGGGTTAGCTTTCTCCATGTTGGTTTTAACCAGAATCCGCAAGATGTATTTTTTCTGAGATGGAAATAGCTCCTTACTACTATTCCTTTTTATGTGTATCCCTAGGAGATAGTCAAGTTCTCCTAGATCTTTGACTGCAAAAACTAGATCAAGTAATTTTATAATCTTGTTGATAACTTCATTCCCGTTTCCTATTTCGAATATCATCCACGTACACTAGATTATATATGACACTTTGTTTGTTTATCCTCTTGTAAAGGGAGTTGTCTGATTTTTTTGCTTCAAAACCAAGCTTCATATGTGTCCTTTTCAGCTTATCATACCATGCTCTGGATGCTTGTTTGAGTCCATAAATTTCCTTGTGTAATCTGCACACTTGCTCACAACCACTGTTAATTTCATAACCCCTTGGTTGTTGCCTATATACTTCTTCCTTTAAGTCACCATTTAGGAATGCATTATTGACATCAAGTTGCCTAATTCTCCACTGCATGTATAAGGCTATCACTAGTATGACACATATGGTAGTGGTCTTGACAACCGGTGAAAGTGTGTTGTTGAAATCGAACCCAAATTGTTGTGTGTAACCTTTGGCTACTAGTCTGGCCTTATGTTTAGATATGCTTCCATCTGCATTTCTTTTGACTTCATATGCCCATTTGCATCCTGTGATGTTTTCATGTGTTGGTGGGGGTGCCATACTCTATGTTTTGTTTCTAATTGAAGCACTATATTCATCATCCATTGCTTTCTTCCGCACCTCATGTTTGATGGCTTCTTCATAGATTTGTGGTTTATTGTTTTGCATAGATGTTATGTATGCCTTCGGTTTAAATATCCCACTTTTTCCCTAATTATCATGTGATGTTGTGATTTTGCTGGTTCATGATGATGTTCTTCTTGATTATCATTGTCTAATTAGTCTTCACTTTGTATATTGTCATTGTCATCCCTTTGGTGTGCCTCATTCTGGTCAAATCCAGTGTGAGGTTCATCATTGTCACTGTTTTGTGAGTCATCTGAACTATATCCAGATTTGCTGCTTAAAACATTTGATTCGCTACTGCACGCACTCTGCTAGATTTTGATTCGACTGCTCCATTTACATAGCTTGAAGATGGTTCTCCTCCAAATAGAATGAAAGATGTTCAGATTTATAATATAATTATTTTCTTATTAAGCAATGTGTATTTCAAATATAGAAACATAAACACCATTAGATTATTTTTCATTTAAACTACATAAAATAATTAACATCTAGATGCGAGAAATAATATATATATATATGTTAATCATCTAAACTAGGGGTGAGCATTCTGCCGGTTCCGTTGGTTTGGACGTAAAAAAACTCAAACCGAATGGAAATCGAAAATTTTCCAAACCGAATTAATTTCGGTTAATTTGGTCAGTAACCGATTTAACCGAATTTGAAGGATGTATTATTATTCAAATGATGGATTCACTCAAAATAAAATATAAATTCATGTTTGGAGAAACTTTATAGAGTAAATTTTGTGTTTACGATAAGATTTGATCTATTTGCAACAAATGCCTTAATATCATACAACTAAATTAATTATTTAAAGCACTACAATATCGTAAAATTGGATAATAAATTTAAAGTTCGGTTAAACCGATAACCAAAAATATTATTTTACAAATCGAATTCAAACCGATTTAGTTTTAAAACCTAACCGAACCGACCAAAATGAACTGGTTTGTTCATTTAATTCAGTTTGAACCAAATATTGCTCACCCCTAATCTAAACTACATCTACATGTTAATTTATTGCATATAAATATAATACTACAATGTTTATAATATTACCGTCTGGTTCCTGTAGTCATAACGTCTATTTTGTTGTGTCGATTCCGTAATAGAATAAAAAAGAGTATCCTCCTCCTGCTGCGTTAACTGATCGCGATCGGATTACTCAAGCAGCTATGTTCATGCCTCTTGAAGCTTTTCCTATAAATAAAAAATAATTACAATTGAAAATTAGTAGAACATTATTTTTATTTTACATAGCTAATTACTAAACTTATCGATATTAATAAAATAGGAATTAAAATATGCATATTTATATGCATGTATGTGTGTGTGTATATATATAGACGCCTTACCCTCATCATCCCGCTAATATGTATTGTTGTTAGCATTGTCTGTTTGCTTTAATGCATGGATGTGAGCAAGTACGTTTATGTATGACACAGGATGTCCATGCGCTCTATCTTACAGTAGACCATTTATATATTTTAATTCTACACGGCTGATTACTGAAATGATCAATATACAAATGGAATAATTGTTTAAAATCGTAATTGATAAAATTTCCAAGTCCTCACAATAATGCTGGAAAGACTTGGATTCGCTACGAAGTGTTATCGGGTTCTTACTTCTATTTGCAGAGTTCCCCTCTGACTCCGCCTGCAAAATTATATTGAAT
Source organism: Allium sativum (assembly GCA_030737875.1). NCBI lineage: Eukaryota > Viridiplantae > Streptophyta > Magnoliopsida > Asparagales > Amaryllidaceae > Allium > Allium sativum. Next base: position 178,569,463 of record CM060924.1, read on the forward strand.
AATATAATTGATAACTGCAAAATAATTAATGAAATATTTGGTAGATTTACCTTGAACTCATCACTGTTCCACCAGTTAACCCTTTCATCATATGCAGTCGTGCCCATCCAGTACAGTTTCTTTGCCTGGTTTCTTAAATCCTGATATTTTCTCCCTATAATTCTTAGCAACCTTTAAAGTCTAGTGGCGTTGAACTAGGATAACAGCAGTCTCCTGCAGATCTACTGCCCCCTGTACAATGAGAAAATATTTTAAATTCTTCATTTATACTTAATTATATTATAAAGTGGTATAAACTCACAAAAAAATCTTGCTAGATGACATCCTTGATGGGATCAGGGATCTTACTCCATTTGGGCTAGAAATATGACATCATACTCATATATACTTCCTTAGAAATGCCAAGAACCAATCCTGATGGCTTCAACTTGAATTCCATGTCTTAAATATAAAATAAAACTTTAGACAATTAGATATATATATATATGTGTGTGTGTGTGTGTGTGTGTGTGTGTATCATGTACAAAAATTTATACTGCTATGCTACAAATATCGATACTTACATCCGATCATCCTTAGGCTGAAAATATACAACTGGGCGAGCTGGTGGCTCGCTACTACCCTCACCACCCAAGCAGGAAGAGCCACAACATCGAAAACCAAACATAATACACGCCGCATAGTTATATATATCATCTAATTATGTTAAGATATATGTATAATTCATAATGATTATAATATGATGAACCATTAAAAACTGCAATAAATGCTATATATGTGTCGTCTTGTGTATGTGTGTTGTGTGCGTGAGTTTATACTTGTTTGTGTCTGAGTGTCTGTGTTGTGTGTTGCATGTATGTTCATGCCCTCCAAACGGTTTAACTTTTATAAATGCAATACAATGGTACAAAAAAATATTTAAAACTTAAATTAATGAGAAAAATGTAATGTGAATAATTGCAAAAATTATTGGATATTACTCGGTCCTCGTCATTTTCTAATTTAGACTTGGTCTCGTGTTCTATATTGTTTTACTCTGCTCTCTTAAATGCTTCAACTAATAATTTTGCCTCATCATTTAATGGTCCAAAATCAGTTTGATCGTCTGTAATTGTTATGTCAACATTTTCGTCGATATCTATGTGATAAGCTTGTCCGTATGGAATATTCTTTCCGTCGAATGTTAACCTTTTCTTAATTCTAAAAACTACAGACCAGCCTGCTATATTTCTTTTTAAAAATGGATAAGGGTGTTAATAAACTTGTAGGGCTTGTTTGGTTAGTAAAAAATGATCATACTTTTGATAACGTGGCGTATATTTTATTTCTATAAGATTATAATTTGAATGCATTTTATTACCAGAGCATGGAACATTGCTGAACCAGTTGCATCTGAACAAAAAAAACTTCCTCCGCGGGTCCATAATCAATTGTACTATTTTTAAAAAAAAATAGAAAGGAGTATTTAAATATTTTCAAAATAGGCGAACTAGATGTGGTGTATGTAAGCAATTTACTCATAATTAGTGTGACTGTTATGGTTCTAAAATATATAAGCTTGTTATGATTTATACTTGATTGTATGTGTTACTGGGCAACTTTTTGTAACTGAACTTGGTCATGTAACTGTATTGGTTAGCACATATTAATATGCTCATTTGTTTCTCTTTGTAATTGTACTTAGTTGTGTAGTATCACTTCTATCTGGTTATTATGTGTTGAGATATAGATCACACCAGAAATGATCAGTTATTTTTTGTTTATGTTGGTCAACTTATTCAAAAATATTTATTACTTGGTATCAGTTTTAAGTATGACTAGAGTAAGTTTCAATCATCTAAAATTTTAGTATTGATTCGTGTATGATATTAGTATCGGTTCCAGTTATTATAAGTTAAGGTATTGACATCTGCCTGCTTGCAATATTGGTTTCAAGTATAAATTATTATGGTATAATTTTTGTTTGCTATTAATATCATTTTTATATGATAATTTTTATTTCCTTTCTAGTTTTGAAGTGATTGGAATGATTTCATGGTGGGTTGTCCTATGCAAAACAGTGAGAAAAACTACAATGTTAAGTGTCAATATATCATTTAGAATAAGTTAATAATCAAAATGTTGATTACTTAATATATGATGGAGAAATGTCGAAGGGTTATTTATCCTTAATGATGTTGTCAAACTATATCAAATAAGTACTTGTATCATTTTGTATAAATATAGGTATTAGTTTGTTAGAAATAACATTTAAATTAGTTTATATGATAATCGAACACGAATTCAAATAGAAAACCTACTAGATATGAGTTTTCATTTCTTAAGCATCAGCTTTGCCATAGATGACAATGAATTAAATAATCACATTTATAGAGCATCGTATAATACCAAACAACTACTTGATATCATTTTGATATATATGTTGGTATCACTTTTATTGAAAATAAAATTTATAAAATAACGAAGGACGAATTCGAATTAAAGACCTAATAAATATGAATTTGCATTGTTTTGTTATCATTATTTTCATATGTGATAATGAATTGAACAAATAATTTTATAGACATTATATAGTGTCAAACAGGTATTGGGTATCACTTTTGCATATATGTGGTTATTATCTTTGTAGGAAATCACATTTAAAATAATTTGTAATATAACAAGCATGATTTTTGATCAAACAACTACTAAATATGAGTTTTCATTATTTTGATATCACTTTTTTCGTGTATAATTATGGAATAAATAACTAAATTTATAGTGCATTATATTATATAAGACAACAATGGAATATCGTTTTTATGTATAAAAACATTCAAAATAATTAAGCAGAAAGTAGGCACCAGTTATATATATATATATATATATCATATTATATATATATATACACTACACCAAAACAGTGGATTCCCAACAAGTATAAGTGTTACAAATAATTTCTGTAACACTTTTATGTGTCACTAACGGCCTGTGAGGAATTTCCTGTAACACTTATAAGTGTTACAAGCAGAGTAACTCCTAACACTTATAAGTGTTACAAGCAGACCAACTGCTAACACTTATAAGTGTTACAAACATACTCATTGCTAACACTTATAAGTGTTACAAACAACTTATAAGTGTAACAAGCAGACCAACTGCTAACACTTATAAGTGTTACAAACATAATCATTGCTAACACTTATAAATGTTGGAACCATAATATATGGTAACACTTATAAGTGTTACAAACAACTTATAAGTGTAACAAGCAGACCAACTGCTAACACTTATAAGTGTTACAAACATAATCATTGCTAACACTTATAAATGTTGGAACCATAATATATGGTAACACTTATAAGTGTTACAAACATACTTATAAGTGTAACAAGCAGACCAACTGCTAACAGTTATAAGTGTTACAAACATAATCATTGCTAACGCTTATAAATGTTGGAACCATAATATATGGTAACACTTATAAGTGTTACAAACATATTCATTGCTAACACTTATAAATGTCAGTATCATAATCCTACTAACTCTTATTTGGTACACTTCCATATTCCATATATAATTCAACATATCAATTCAAATAAAAGTATTTGGTACACTTCCATATTCCAAATTCAATAATGTCACTTTTGCATAATGCTTTCAATTTCAAAATACCATAATATCAAGTTCAAATTACAAAAAACAATACAAAGTTTTACTAAAGATACATAGAATTTTAGATATTATGAAGGCGAAACATGGACCATATCACAAAGCCTCCATCAGAAAATTCACAAAGCTTGTAGTGTCCGTTTTGAGGACCATCGTAAATTGGTGCTTCCGGATCTAAAACTTCTGTTATCCAAACAACTTTCTCAACATTTGGCACTATCTCTCTAAAATGACACATGGTTTGCGTACCAATATAAGCTTTTGCTACTTCCTTCATATCTGGTGATAATAGCATTACAAATTGTTTTCCTTTTGTTGATGATCCAACATCATTTGTCGGAATAACCGAATCAGCAATTCCAACGTTCGGTGTAGATTTACCCAAATTAGAAGCGGTTTCTGTCATAGGCGTCATAACACCGTCATTAACGTTATGTTGTAATCCCGGTACCATAATAAGAAAGGATTTAAGAGCATCGTTGATTTGGATTGACACTTGACTCGCCACTTGACTTGCAACTTGATTTTGTAATTCCTTAGACCATTGACGAAAATCATCCTTTTTATTCTTGTCGGCAATTGCTTTTGATGCTTGCATTATCTTTACGTGCTTTGCGGAAGAAGAGGAGCTAATTGCACGACAATAATTTTTCCTTTTGTCAGAACCAAAAACTTTGGCGATAGGATCATTGTCAAAATCAAACATGTTTGCATGCTCGTTGCTATTACATTCCAAATTCTGTTTTTTTTCCTCCTCCTCCACAAGTGCCTACAAAATATAAACGCAATCAGTTTTACAGAAATAACAAATTGCAAGTCAAGTTTCTGAGCATTCAGTTTCAGTTTCGAGTCGAAACCAAAACTGAAGTCAGTTTCAGTTTCGAGTCGAAACCGAAACTGAGAATTCAGTTTCAGTTTCGAGTCGAAAGTGAAACTGAAGTCAGTTTCAGTTTCGAGTCGAAACTGAAACTGACCATTCAGTTTCAGTTTCGAGTCGAAACTGAAACTGAAGTCAGTTTCAGTTTCGACTCGAAACCGAAACTGAGCATTCAGTTTCAGTTTCGATCGAAACTGAAACTGAAGTCAGTTTCAGTTTCGACTCGAAACCGAAACTGACCATTCAGTTTCAGTTTCGATCGAAACTGAAACTGAGCATCCAGTTTCAGTTTCGAGTCGAAACCGAAACTGAGACTGAATGCTCAGTTTCGGTTTCGAGTCGAAAGTGAAACTGAAGTCAGTTTCAGTTTCGACTCGAAACCGAAACTGAGCATTATTCAGTTTCAGTTTCGACTGGATAAGCTTTGGCTTTGCGAAGTTGCAAAAACTGAGTTTGCAACTCAGTTTGCTAAACTGAGTTGCCAACTTGGTTTTCCAAACTCAGTTGATTATGATACAAAATTAATCAAGTTCTACATGGATACTACGGTTATTTAATAAGAAAAAGGAAGCGATCTGTTTGACTGATCAAGGCAAAATTTGCTTTATAAAGAATGATGAAAATCTGTTCAAGTAGTATGAGAAATTGAATACTGAAGTAACTCAGTCAACCAACTGTGAAGAAAATGAACATAGAACGTTGATTTGAATGAGCAACAAAACTCGAATGCAAAAAAAACAAATTCTTGCATGAAAATAATTGTTATTTCTTTGTGCTCGTACACAATTTATAACTAGAACTCTTCCATGTATAGTAACATATTGATCAAAGAAAAGTTAAATTGCTCCTAGTAGCAGGGATCCATTTCATATAAATAATAACTGAACATTGTAGTGTAAATAGAAATGAATACAAAATTAAGAACTGAATTTAACAAATAATCAAATTGAATAATAAGCAATCATCAGCTCAACATTTTTTTGTTCAATTTAAACATATGCATAAAATTAATATTCAAACAGTACAATAGACGTTTTAAAGATGCGTCCCATTTTCAAATATAATATATGAAGAAAATGAATACAAAAATTATATCAGACAACTAAGAAAATAGCACTCTTGCTTCATACCGAAGTGAAACTGAAGTCAGTTTCGAGTCGAAACCGAAACTGAAGTCAGTTTCGAGTCAAAAGTGAAACTGAAGTCAGTTTCGAGTCGAAACCGAAACTGAGCATTCAGTTTCAGTTTCGAGTCGAAAGTGAAACTGAAGTCAGTTTCAGTTTCGAGTCGAAACTGAAACTGACCATTCAGTTTCAGTTTCGAGTCGAAACTGAAACTGACCATTCAGTTTCAGTTTCGAGTCGAAACTGAAACTGAAGTCAGTTTCAGTTTCGAGTCGAAACTGAAACTGAAGTCAGTTTCAGTTTCGACTCGAAACCGAAACTGACCATTCAGTTTCAGTTTCGACTCAAAACCGAAACTGAGCAATTGTAATTGCCTTTTTTGTATTTGGAATGTTATGTAATTTTAGAAATAAATTTTAATAACACTTGAGTGTCTTAATAAAAATCTGGTAGTTAAAATAACATGACTAAAATAAAGAATCTGCCTCAAAAATTTAAAATTCAACTTATATGGTTGTCAAGTTAGCTTGTGATGACTGATGTGAGTTGACCGAGCAAGGATTACAAGTTAAGGCACTGATAATGAATGCAGGCATAAAAATCATGTGAATAACTCGAATGAAACTTCGCACTAGGCAGTAAACACTTCATAGATGATAATGAAACCCATAAACATAGCAATGGAATATTATTAAACTTACATAGGTTTTTGCTGCTGATGGAATAACTTGTCCAGTTTTCTTATTTTTATGTCCCGCCTTCCAAACCATTGTCCTCGTAACGTTCACCTCCGGATTTTTCTTAACCTGCAATAAGAAATATTATTAAACTAATTAACTATTTATTAGTAGTATTCACAAGAAATATTTTTACTAAGATTGTTTACCATTTCATCATAAACTTTACGATATGATTTTCTTCCTAGCGTGTGAGTGATAGTATTATTAGCTTTGGCTTGGGCATTTCTCTTACATTGCTCTTTTTTCTTATCGGTGTATTCGTTGTCTACAAACTTCTCCCACCATACTTTGTCAATGTCTGAAGGACATTTAGTGATAGCAATATTCTTGGGTATGATGGTTCCTTTGACTCTAAGCAATCTATTTCGCAAAGTAGACTTTACCGTACGAAAATATCGTGGAAACGTTTTTTCTAAAATTGGCCGAGCTAGATCAGGATCGATGTCCATGTCGAATTCATTCTGTTTTAACAAAGAAATTTCAATACGAAGAATAAATTTTATGCAGAAAGTACATAATTAAATAAGGTGAATTTGTGACATACCAATAGTTCTCGCCACAAAATATCTTTATAGTAACCATCAACATTTCTCCACTCGCCATAGCCAATTGGTATATGACAACGAATTAGCGCTCCGCATCTGGTGCCCCATTTAGCTTCATCATTACCTTTAACACCATCGAAGTCAACTGTTATTGAGTATTTTTTATCACTTGGTGGAGGACAGTTATTTGCCTCAAGCTCCTCATTTGTTGTAACTTCATTTGCACTGCCAATGCAATTGTTCGACATTCTGCATTAAAAAGAATTAATATGCATATTGAAACTAATATGCGTGCTTGATTTGATTTTACAAATGGATGATGAATATGAACAAAGAAAAATCCAAAAAACAAAATCATTTAATGCATTTCACCTAAATAAGCAAAACAATACAAATATTCATTTCAAAATTACATCTCTTTCATTTAAATACATTTCAACAATGGTACTAAATTCTGTTGTTCTTTCAAAACAGACTGAAAATCGGTTGGTATGGTGTAGTCATCTACGTTGTCTGTCATGCGCTTTGGAGAACGTCGAACAATGGACCAATCAGAATTTTGAGTGTCTTGCACATAGAAAACTTGACATGCTTCAGTTGCTAGAATAGCTGGCTCGTCATACTCCCCATTAACAGTTTTGAGCCTATTCAAGTTCACCATCAACAAATGGGAATCGGTACAAATCTTACAACCATTTGTCTTATCCGCAATGTTTACCCAATCACAATAGAATACAACATGTTGGAAATCGTAATAATCAACCTCTATGATTTCTTTAATGATACCATACCAAGTAGTGTCATCATCCGTAGGATTTATATCTTTTGCACTTGCAACAAATGTGGTGATTGCATCCATGCAAACACCGCTATCTTGGATTGAATGACTATCATCATAATGTTGAGGAGAAAATATATATCCATTCACTCTGTACTTAAGATAACTTTTAGATTCCCACTTTGGACCACTAACATATTGCCATAACATTGTATTCATGCATTTTTCTTGTAAAAGCTGTCATGAATGAACAAACTTGAACGTCCAACATAAAAAGAACAAAACTTACAATTTTTATACATATTGAAATAATATACCTTTTTGTGTAACCAATCAATAAATTCGGTTTGAACGATTACTTCTGTCGTTGTGGTAACTTTTCTTTTACCGCGAGAAACATCTTCTAAGGATCGGCGATATGCACTACAAATTAGATATTAAAAGTAAATATAGTTCATACTTTATGTCATTGGTATACGCATCTAAAACTGAAATATTCAATACACATACGCACCTGAAACTGAAATCCAATGAAGGGAGCAGACACAATATGATGAGGTGCAGAAAAAATAAGCGAATGAGAACTGCAGGAACAATAAATGGTACATTAGATTTTACATGCTATATTTGAATGAGAACTTACTATATTTAAAAAAGGAAGAAAAAGAATGAATTCAGAAATGAATTGCATGCTATATTTGAATGATAACTTTATATATTTCAGAGAACCACAGAACAGATTTTACATGTAAGAAACTATAAAAGTGCACATAATTTTTCTTTTATACACTGATAATCAAATTAGAACAATAAGTTTATGGCAAAGCAAGTGATATATTTAAAAGTTTTAAAAGTGATAAGCCAAGACACAAGCCAACAAAGCCGAGAAGCATTTTCAAGTGAAAGCCAAAACAGCCCATTTGGTCGAGCTAGCATAATAAATTGTACAGTGTACACAAGCATTAAAGAAATTCAGCAAAGTAGCATGGTAAGCAAATTCAGCAAAGTAGCACGAAAATGAATGTTCAGTTTTGGTTTCGACTCGAAACTGAAACTGAACGTTCAGTTTCGACTCGAAACTGAAACTGAATGGTCAGTTTCGGTTTCGACTCGAAACTGAAACTGACTTTAGTTTCGGTTTCGACTCGAAACTGAAACTGAATGCTCAGTTTCGGTTTCGACTCGAAACCGAAACTGAGCATTCAGTTTCAGTTTCGATCGAAACTGAAACTGAGCATCCAGTTTCAGTTTCGAGTCGAAACCGAAACTGAGACTGAATGCTCAGTTTCGGTTTCGAGTCGAAACGGAAATTGAATGGTCAGTTTCGGTTTCGACTCGAAACTGAAACTGACTTTAGTTTCGATTTTGACTCGAAACCGAAACCGAGCATTCAGTTTCAGTTTCGATCGAAACTGAAACTGATCGAAACTGAAACTGAGCATTCAGTTTCAGTTTCGAGTCGAAACCGAAACTGAGACTGAATGCTCAGTTTCGGTTTCGACTCGAAACCGAAACTGAGACTGAATGCTCAGTTTCGGTTTCGACTCGAAACTGAAACTGAAAGGTCAGTTTCGGTTTCGACTCGAAACTGAAACTGAATGCTCAGTTTCAGTTTCGAGTCGAAACCAAAACTGAGCATTCAGTTTCCGTTTCGAGTCGAAACTGAAACTGAGCATATAATGATTTAGTAGATGCACATAAACAATAGTAAGAAGAATTAAATAGATCTCTATTTTTTCACAGTAATTGTGTAAACAACCTAAAAAAAATACATACATAATGCACATGTTGAATTAGGTAAGCAGTCAACACTAATCCAATGTTTAGTTTACTTTCCAAGTATGTTTTGATTAACTATAGCGTATTGTCTATTTTCGTGTGAATGGTAATGGAATTAAACTGCAAAGGATTTACCGTATTTGGCTCTAATGGAAATATAGTGTTTCGCATTGATAACTACTCTATTAGAATCAAAAGAAATATCGTTCTCATGGACGCTTCTGGAAATCCACTGTTTATGATTAAAATAAAGGTATGTGTTGTATATACACACATTCATTTCATAGCTTTGAGAAACAGATATAAACAATGATTTTTTATGCAGAGAATGAGCATAAGAGAGAATTGGTCCATTTACAATGGAGAAGATGCTACATATACAAAAATAAACATTCATGTTCACGGACAGCAACCACATAACAGGCGAGAACAGCACCCCACAAACCCATTTTTCAAATTAAAAATCTTGCTAAGTGTATACAACAGTTAAATCTCTCTTCTTCCCTGGAACTATTAAAGGCTTGTAGCTGAAAATAAAGGATAGTTGAGGTGCTTTCCTCAATGTGCATGTATAGAGAGGCACACGCTCACCAAACAGTAACACGCACTCTGTTCATTAAAGCTTCTATGCAGGGATGACACATGGTAATATAGGTAACTTAAGTGCACAATATTAAATAAATTATTTAATTACTTAATAGTTTGGATGACTTCTGGTCATTTCCTATTTACTTATTTTTTTCGTATGTTAGAATGTTTTTTTGCATAGACTAACGGTTTATATTAGAGACAAAAAAAAGGTTTACATAGCTAACGTTTCCGCATGTTTTTTCAAAGCAAAAATCCACCAAAAACAACCTTTTAAGAAGCAAAAATAAATACATGGAACGAGCATTTGATAAGTTATCCCAGTTAAACTACAATAGTTTAACATAAGTTATCCCAGCATGTTTTTTTTTTTGAAGTAAAGAGAAACATATGTATAGTGCAACTTGCCCGTAATATTGAGGAGTAATCTTTATTGCATTTCATTTTCGTTGATCCTTGACTGATAGTCATATGCGTGTAGTCCTTATCATATTTTTATGGCGACTTTCACACTTCTCTCACTTATTATTTCCAAGTCCTACGAAATATTCCAAGACCCTCGCTCTCGGCTATTTTAAGTCACAGACTGATTTTTTACAACTTCTGTATCACCTTTTTTTACAACTACTTATATAACTTCTTTTTCTTATGACCCAACAAATGAAGAATTTTACTAATATAAACTTCTGTATAAAAAAGTTAATTTATCAATTGTATTAAAAAATGCGCTTAGGCTAAATGGTAATGTTTTTATTTTCTTGTTCTTTCAGTCCTTAATTTTGAAATTATTTCACATTGCAAAATCATTTTTAGCAATTTTGTTGTAATCTAATTGCATTGGCTGCACTTTCAAGCGCAGTTGCACTATTTATGGATGTATACGCATTTCTCAACTTGGCCATGTTATAATGGATTTATCATGTTCCACCTTTTTTTAATGTTACATTGATGTCATTTACTATATATATTTAATGCGGCTAGAATAGTTTTCTATCAAAACGTTTGAAGCAGTTTACAATAAGTTAGGTTCAAGTCATAACTCGGTAAATAATTGAAATCAGCCACCAAGTTTTTATGCCCTATAACCATTTTATATAATCATACATCATCAAAACAGACAAAATTAGATTGAGCAAGGTTAAAAAAACATGGTCCATACAAATCTGATTCATACAAATCGTGATTCCAAGAAGTGAAATCGAATTTTTACCTCAAATCGTGATTCCTAGAAGCCACCGTGATTCGAATCCCCAATTCCTACAAGCACCAATTCGAAGTCCATTCTTTAATCGTAGATTTCAATTTTCGATTTCCTCTGATGTTGATGAGAACGATGATTTTAATTGCTTTGCGTTTGTTTTCTAAGCGTATTTGGGGTTGGAGCGGCCTGAAAAGAGTTAAGTGTCAGTAAGTTATGCGTTGAACATCAATTAGGGTTATATGCGCCAATTGGCCATTGTACATATATACACATTCATTATCTCAGTACAATAAAATAATGGTTTGGGTCCAAAATAGTTGATATCACATTAGCACATTTTGTCGAGGTTATCATTGTCTTAATAGTGAATCAGAAGAACAAAAACCAAATGAATTAAAAAACAGAAGGAACCGACTTCCAATATTTTAGTTGCAACAAGTTTCAGAAGAAGAAAAAACATATGAAGAAGGGCAAAGTCTGATATCCAACTATATACTTACCAGCTATCCTTGTTACTACCCTTTGAATAGATGGGAAATAAAAAGGAGGTAAAGTGATGTGCAACATAACACTGTCATGTAGTAACACGACAGTCAAAACAAACATATGCAAATTAACAAATTTATGCAAAATAACACTGTCATGTATTAGTACAACATAGCAATTATTAATGTTTTAAAGACTTCAGATAAAGCTCAATCATCTATATGAGTGGGCATGATGCAAAATGGATTAGAGGTAAGATAAAATACATATGCAAATAGCAGTATAAGCAAAAAATTAAAATTAAATACTGCATAAATTTACTGCAAGGAGAATGGCATAGAAAATTCTGCAACATACCCAATCTTCTTTCATAACTATGAACTTGATACAAATAAATACTTAAAAAATCCCATCAGCAACAGTATCCAAAATATATTATCCAATTAGGATATCGGCAACCTTGAATTTTATTGAATGTCATAACATTTAGTTCTAAGCCAAACAAAATACTTGGAAGTTATTTCTTAAAGATCAATGCCTTAAAGTTTCTTGAATTCTAAAGCAAGGCAGTCAACTATTTTTTGCATAACAAATACTTGGAAACCCATATACAGAGCTATGGCGAGCAGTATATTTTTTGCATAATTTGTTTACAAAGTGCCAATTAAATAACAATGAATATGGCAGCTGTAAACATGCAATCACAAAAGGTATCTAAGCCTCAAAATTCATAGTAAATCTATCTGAAATAAGCGTAACAAACAAATCAATCGTACGTTATAATTTTGATCTACATAAGCAAAAATCTCGAAATGGAGAATGAACAATCGAAGATTGGAAACAATAAGAACGAATCGAAGAGGAAAAACATACCTTTGTCGAAAGTATTAAAGAAAACTCAGCGTTTTGGATGAACGAAGAAACGTAGAAAATCGCCTCCAGACAGAAAAACCTAATTTAAAAGAACGCGGCTTGGAAGGAATAAGTGTTGAGGAGTATGCGTTGAACATCCGATTAGGTTACGTTTGGCAACTTACCCTTTTGCCCTTAAAAAATAAGAGTTGACCAAGCATAACAACACATAAAAGTGTTGGCACATTTTTGGTGACACATTTTTGTTACCGCAACACATATAAGTGTCAGTAGTCTACAACACATATAAGTGTTGGCAGTTGAAAAAAATAAGAGTTGCCAATTGGCCATTATGGTGTAGTGATATATATAATTATATCGAAAATTGGTACGCTTTTACTAACTTATAGAACAATGATACATAGTCCGTACAACAAACTAAAGCAAATCAAACTACAAATTAAACGAAATACAAACATCAAATAAATTAAAATATACTAAACATGACCCATGTTGAGGTCTTCCTTATCCTAAAGTGCGAACCCGCTGCACTGAAATGCCAAATCAAGCAACTTCTCCTAAAACTGCATGCCCCTACTATTTGTTGAAATTGTTACTAGCCACTTTTCCCACTCGTGGGAGGTAACTTCCAACACTAATGTTGTACAGAATTAGCTCCCTAATATACCAAGCTTCATCTTTAACTGTAAAACAAACTAGTACTACTCTGGTGAAACTTGTTGAGTACCACTGACAAGGTTAAATTGCTAAGATACAATAGAGTAGTAGAAACATTTTCCTACTGAAATCACCAAGCCCTAAACAAACAAAACTTTTAAACTGTATGGGCATCCTGCATGACAATTAACTTAGGGAACGAAATATAGGAAAATTTATTTCCAAACTTCCTTTTAGCAAATAGAAAAACATATGGAGCATCCACCGAAACTCAAAATGTAGACCATGCTGAATAATCATATGTAAGATGCCATAACGATTATGCCACATTCATTTACATATATCCCCAATCATTTAACCAGGATTAACTGAAATCAGGCTATGAAAAAGCTATAGAAGCATGTTAATACTAACAGCCAAATTTCTATATCTGCCTAAGCAACATTGAGTAGTTATAAATCTGGTCTCAATCTGAAGCAAATATCTTAATAATCCATAAGCAAACCCATCAACAATCTATAAGCGTATTCTTTGAAAACTAGTAATCAAATTCATAAAACGAGTATGCATGAAAGTGATAATAGCTACAAAGAATGATGAAGAACTTTTTGAATTTGCTTTGATCAGTGAAATCACAAATTGCCCCTGATATGATTATATAAGAAATAGCAAACGTAATTTACAGCGTGTTGTGTGAAAAATTTCACAAATGTGAAAGCACAATAACCAGGATCTAGATTTGAAAATTGAACATAAATCTAATATGATAGCAATTATTCTATTGCATCAAACAAATAGTAAGTAACTATAGCGAAGAAAGAAAAAGACACACAATATTTATACTAGTTCCACGACCATCGAGATAGTGTATGTCCAGTCCAAAGGAGAGACATTTTATTTCACATGAGAGAATTACAAGAGATTACAAAATAAGAGTTTAAATATCCAAATCTCAAATTAGGCTTAATAAGAAGAGACACTCCATTTCACTGGCTTCATGTCATGATGGGTCTACAATGAATTCTACCCTCAATATATAGACAATGAAAACTATGTGAGCAATCAATCAAATTAGCAAGATATGGTAATACATAATGGAGGTAAATTATTGAGATAACAAATGGTGTAATAGCAAGTAAATCATTAATTCCCTTCAATAGCAAAGATGAAAGAAAATAGTTCCGCATTTATTTCTTTACCATATCATGCAAATGCAATCAGTAATTTATGAATGTCCTTATAAAAAAATATTTACTTTCTATTTTGCATATTTGTTTCCACCGATTTATGATTTTGTATCATTCAATTTAACACTCTACCTTTGTTATCCACCAAATTCACATAGCCTTGGATCGGGTCTTTCATGTAGTTTTGGATCAGTCTGAATCGAATAGAAGCACTCTGGAATTGTGACGGCAAGGAATTTCGCTCGATCCGAATCAGTCGTTAAACCGATCTAGACCGTTCGAAACCCCTGATCGTTGAGAACAGGACAAATCAGAACGCAGACGGAAGAACATTTTATTGCTATTACAACAATTCCATCAGATACAAGAATATACAGAGTATAAAGAATAAATTACATTCGATAAATATCAGAGATTACAATAAATAACATAGCAGTGAAAAATAATACAAAGCACAACTGAAGGTGATATACGGATACAGAGCTTTTCGGATATCATTCCAGCTGTAAACCAGGATCCTGTGAATATAAATCTGCAAAACCAAAACTACTAGCTGCCCGTGCGGAAAATAGGGGCACCCAGAGTTTAGGTTAAAACTATAAACTCCAGGTCAGTCATGTGACTGGTGTGAGAACTAAAACAGTTATTAAAACTTTACTTTAAAAGAGAGTAATTCAAGGGACCACGCCGTATAACACGGAACGGGTTTCCTCCCAAGAATACCAGTGCATAGAATAAACAGCGCAATGCTTTTTCGAGAAAATGAAGCTATTATAAGACCCAGGTCCCATCACACAATGCAACGCAAGCCGGAGGATAGGGTTTTACCTTATAACAGCCAAACATGCTTGGTACGTTTAAAACAAATCATTTGATACCATGGTAAGTGTATAGTGTCAAAACAATTTCAATCATAAATATAAATCATAGACGGCATGAGTGCCCCATCCCACTATGTCGCCATACTAGGCTCTACAAATAAAGCCGAAATACACGTATTGGAAATTGGATTTCGTCATGAGTCGAGGCAAGGGGCAAGCTCCTCTCCGCGTTCGAGACACTCTAGCAAATGTCCCAGGGCTACGTACTCTGGGCAACCCCTGGATGCTTCAGGGCCGGTCCTCACTTACGTTAGAGGATTAGTTATTCCTGTACACACGTTTCCCGGTCCTTACAGACCTATAATCGAGGCGCCTCGCATTCCAACAACCACAAAGGTGAAAAGTATATCAATGTCAGGGCTGGTAAGTCATTGACACCACCAAAGCTAGAAAGAAACGTCGTGCTCTCCCTGCAGTCCGTATCCCGTTTTTAACTCATACCGAGGTGTGAGGCTCGCGAATTTACGTTATACACAAAGCTGCCACGTAGGCTGTGCTTTGATCATCAACCACAAGACTTTGCTTTTCAACAAAAGCCTTGATCATTGCATCTTAGCGTGCCACACAGGCAATTCATGCCGTGCGATTGATATCTATCGATATACAACCTCTGAGCTCGTACGTCTTAGAGAAGGGCGTTAAGCAAAAGAATAAATTCTCCGCCGCCAAACAGATGTATATTTAACAAAAATCAATCAACACAGAATAAAATCCAATGTCAGACACACAATCCATTTACAAGTCCGTTCTGGGTCTGAACGAAACCGGAGGCACTTTCCTCGCATATCCATCCATCTCCAGGTACGTCTGGACGACCACCAACTATTTCCATCCTCTTGGGTGTACAGCCCAATCAGGATCGTCAGTAATTACCCAAACGATGTGAAGACTTCCGGTCTTCGACCACCGTCTTCATCTTCGACATATCGTCGAATCGGTTATTCAGAATGGGTGTAAACCCGGCCTTTCCGAACAACCCGCGTATATTAAAAACAAACGTTACAGAAACACAAAATACGCCTCATTCCAATTCATTAGTCACTAACTGCAAATTAGCAAGAGAACAATTTCCCAAACATTAACCCCGAAGGCCGAAACCAACATCAGATCAATACCCAGGAAACCATTCTTCTTAGCCAACCTACAGCTAGTTTCTAAATTCCACATTCTTAGGGAAAGGTTCCCATTAATTTTATCCAAGATAAATTCTTTAAAATTTATCCTGTAATCTTCCTTTGGATGTCATTTAAAACCAAATTATGGTTTTTCCAACTAGTCGAGATTAGCGAACCGTAACGAAGTAATTACTTATTTTATTTCCCAATCCCTACCTATTCATCCCATGAAGCAAAACTAGTAATACTCCATATCTAACACCGTGGTGTTATCGGTAAAATTAATTATCATTTCACGTTCAAATCTAATTAAAGATTTAACTATCGCTTTGGAGCAAAACTGGTAATACTCCATTCCCGCTCATTTCTAAATTTGATAATTTAGATTATAGATTCACATTTCAATCTAATTGCAGATTCGTTAGAACTCCTTTTACTGGGTTAAAGAACTAGGTGTTATTTAAAACACAGTTCACGACAAAACCAAATCACATTCTGTTTGTTATCGGGTTAAAGAACTAGTGTTATTTAAAACACTGTTCACGATAAACCCATTTCAAATTCAATCAAATATATTAGAAATTCCGATTATTTAAAACCCCTTTTTAAATCTAATTCATTTATTTAAAAATAATTGGGTTTTAAATTTAGTTCAAAACTAGTTCATTTCGATAAAAACCCATTTTTATCTTTTCAAATATGGAGTTTTTCATCCCAAATTTTCCCAAATCATTTCTTATGATTTTACACAAATCATTGATATTTTTAATAATTTTATCAAGGCCCGTACAGTCGATTTCCAACAATGGCTATCGAACTGCACTTACAGCGACCTTTTTCGAATTTTATTTGGATGTATCTCCAAATCCAACCGTTAGATTTTGAATTTCTAATATTCGTTAGAAAGCTCTTTTCAATACGAACCCAACGGTTCCGGTTTTAGGAGAATCCGACGGTCGGATCTCCCATAATGTCCGTTTGAAATAAATGGTCGAAATTCACGAACTGCCGCGGCGCGGCGCGTTCTATTCAGGCCATTATATTATATATATAATATATATAATATATATTTCGTCGATTTCTATTTAAAACGAATTATATAAATAGTTTTAATTTCGTTTCAAAAACAATTTCAACTTCCATTTCAATTCAAATCAAAACTGAATTTTTCCTTATAAATTCGTTTTAAAATTCATTTCAATTCATTTCAAATTTCAATTCAATTAGAGTTCATTTCAATTCGCTTTCAATTCAATTTGAATTCGTTTTGAATTCAATTCAATTTGAGTTCATTTCAATTCGCTTTCAATTCAATTTGAATTGCTTTTCAATTCAATTCAATTTGAGTTCCTTTCAATTCGCTTTCAATTCAATTTGAATTCGTTTTCAATTCAATTCAATTCAAATTGGTTTTCTATTCGATTCAAATTCATTTTCTATTCAAATCAAATTCGTTTCGTTTTCTATTTGAATCAAATTCATTATATATTCAATTGAAATCAAATTGGTTTTCTATTCGATTTAATTTCATTTTCTATTCAAATCAAATTCGTTTCGTTTTCTATTTGAATCAAATTCATTATATATTCAATTGAAATCAAATTGGTTTTCTATTCCATTCAATTCGAAATCGTTTTATATTCAATTCAAATCGAAATCGTTATATATTCAATTCATTTCGAAATCGTTCTATATTCAATTCATTTCGAAATCGTTATATATTCAATTCATTTCGAAATCGTTATATATTCAATTCATTTCGAAATCGTTATATATTCAATTCATTTCGAAATCGTTATATGTTCAATTCATTTCGAAATCGTTTTATATTCAATTCATTTCGAAATCGTTTTATATTCAATTCATTTTGAAATCGTTATATATTCAATTCATTCCGAAATCGTTATATATTCAATTCATTTCGAAATCGTTATATATTCAATTCATTTCGAAATCGTTATATATTCAATTCATTTCGAAATCGTTATATATTCAATTCATTTCGAAATCGTTATATATTCAATTCCGAATGTAATCGATATAAATATCGTTCGCGTCAAAATGGCGCATCACTAATCAACACGACTTTATATATTCTATTTCAAATATTTCTTTTTGTCAACACACGACTAATCTCGACGAATGAGTACCGTCCACGTGTGACTATTTTTGTTAAAATATTTCGTTCAACACATGACTAATCTCAACGGATGAGTACAGTCAACACATGAACCTTTATTTTATATTGATAAAGATGTAAATTTTATTATTAAAATATTTCGTTCAACACATGACTAATCTCAACGGATGAGTACAGTCAACACATGAACCTTTATTTTATATTGATAAAGATGTAAATTTTATTATTAAAATATTTCGTTCAACACATGACTAATCTCAACGGATGAGTACAGTCAACACATGAACCTTTATTTTATATATTCTTTATTTTCTAAATTGGAATGAGGCCCAATCAATCACCATATAATATTAATTATATAGATTTTCATACATCACATGTATATAATAGCATTGAAAAATAATCAACCATCAACCAAAGTGCACTACACTGTATAAGTATCAAATATAGATATCTAACACTTATAACAGCCTGTCAATCAATCGATCGACATATTTAATCAATCAGGATGAGTGAACTTCAAATTTCATCCCAACACCCGTGTGGGGTTTCAAACAATCAAACACATATTTTATTTGTGCAGTTGGGCGATGTGTAAAATTTATCGACCCAATCAATATCAGTCAAATCAGTGTATATAAACAAATCGGTCGATTTGTTTATAAATATTTATTTATTCACATTTCACATTAAAAATTATATTTTTAACGACCAAATCCTTTTATTCAACTTATGAATGTTCTATTCAGTTCATTTATTCAATAAAATTGATATTTTTATTTTTCTAACATATTTTAGAAAATTTCGGCGGCATAATGGCACGATACTAGAAACGGGACGAGGCCTAGCCTTATCCCCGGTCTAGTGAAGGCCCACGCCATTCACACATCAATCCAATCCATTCAATTCACCAAACAATTCAATTCAAACCAAATAAACTAACCAACTACACATCCAAACAATTTAACAAACAAGCCATCCATGGTCTGTGGATGATGGGTGTCGGGTGCTACTAAACACCGTCTGCATCCTAGTATATATATATATAACTAGAAAAAGAAATTTAGAGTGAGAAGTTATCACCGATAGCTATCCTAACTTCACGGCACTTCATTGATAGAAATCTTCAGCGTTCTCGCCTTTTTGTCATCTTTGTTGCCCGTAGCCACTACATATATAAAAATCACCCATTTTTATATTTTGATGTCTTTAAAATAAAAATCACATTTTTATTTATTCACTTTCAATTTAAAAAAAAATCGTATTTTTATAATTGCTTCCTACATTTAAAAATCGAATTTTTACTTTGCTATTCAATGTATAAAAATGGAATTTTTACTACGCTATTCAATATATAAAAATCGAATTTTTACTTCGATATTTTCTATATAAAGATCTCGCCTTTTCAAATATAAAGATTTCGCCTTTTCAAATATAAAGATTTCGCCTTTTTAAATATAAAGATTTCATCTTTACAAAAATATAGATTTCATCATTATAAAAATCACCACTTTATTTCAACGTATATAAAATAAAAATCAGATTTTTATTTCGCTACATATACAAAGATGATATTTTTATATTCTCTATCTCATAAAGATTACATTTTTATAGTTCCTACTATGTAAAAGTCATATTTTTAATCCTTTAAAAATATCATTTTACTTTCAGTTTTATATAGGTAAATAAATAAAGAAACTGGAATAAAATGAAATAAATAGAATTTACCTTTGTTTTGAATAAAAAAAAGGGGAAAAGTTTTGCTGCGTTTGACCGGAGGGGGTGCGGATCTCGAATTGGAGAATGGTGGAGGCGGATGGCGCGTTGTCGATGTGGGCCAGGGGTTGTAGGTCGCGGTGGTGTGGGTATAGGGAGGAGGCGGGTGTCTGACGTGGGCGCACAAGTCGAGGGAGGCGGGGATTGGAGCAGGCAGTGGAGGTGGGGGAGGCGGGTCGCGTCAGGTGGGCCAGGGGCTGGGCGCATCGGGATTTAGGGTTGGGGGGGGGGGGAATTGGGGTTTTCTGGTTCGCGGGGAAGAAGGGGAAGGCGACCAGGATCGCCGGCGGAGGGAGGAGGAGGGGGAAGGGGAGGTAGGCGGCGCGGTTGCAAGGGGAGCGGCGGCGAGGTCCTCCAGGTGGGCGACGAGCAGATCGGGGTCATATTTTTTTTTAATTCTTTTTTTCTGATCGAAAATAAGGAGAGAAGGGGGTGGGGGTTTAAAAGGGAAATATATATATTATTTTATTTATTAAATTAATTCTAAAAAGCAACTTTTATTTTCGACCTCGAAACGAAACCCACCGCCTGTCGTCCATAGCGTATTACCCCCATTCCGAACACAATGGGATATGTATCGTAAGCTGATTTGACTGTTTCGATCTGTTTCCGTTAAAATCAACATATAACTCTATATATTGAATTTGAACGCGTATTTCAATTTACAGGGGTCACATACGAGCTTTAAAAATTCCAGAAAAATATTTTCTAGCTTCGTATTGACGATACGGTCCTAACAAAACTAGTTTCGTCGAATTCTGAGACCGTTAGAAAAATGGCCAATTTCTAGTCGATTAAAATCAACTAAAACCGGTCAAACGTGTTTTCCTTTGCCACGCTCACATGTTGATTCGAAAAATTATGAAATTTGGAATCTAGCAATAACTTGACACTGCGGACCCAACAAAAGTGGTTTCGTCGAAATCCGAGGTCGTTTGCAAAGTACCCATTTTTAAGGGCCTGAATTCCATAGCGACTATTCAGAATTTTCAACTGGACATATCTTTTGATCCCCGCTATGAAATTTTGATTTCTCGGATTCGTTGGAAAGATATCATCAATTAGATCCTATCATTTTTGGTTTCACTAAAATCCGGATTGTTTTGCACCTGGTACATTCAATTGAAGTTTGAAATCGAATTATCGAACTACCGCGCCATTTTCAATTCTATTTATAATTATAAATAATTATTTATATTCTAACGACGACGTATATAATATATACGTTCTATTATATTCAAAATAAATTTTCTCGTCGATATTATTTAAAATAATCTATTTTAGATATTCAAAATTCGCTAAAATCGTCAAATTAAAAATTTTAAACCGGCCCAGATTTTCGGGTTATTACAATCTCCCCCACTTAAAACTTTTCGTCCCCGAAAAGGAACAAAGTCGAAAGTGGTTTGATTAATCAACACTACGCTCGATCTGGCTTCCATTCTCCAACTTTTCAGTTTCTGAGAATTTTCAAAATTTCAAAAATTTGGCTAACACCCTAAATTTTCGAAAAATTTCGCCATAACCTCCCCTGCACTGGGTGCATTGGGGAATTTCAAATAGCTTCCCCGGTCCTTCTAATCTCAAAAAGAAAAAGAAAAGGCCAAGCGGCTAGCCAATAGGCTCATAAAATCATCATCACCCAAACAAAACAGTAAATTGTGTAGTAAACATGTACCTATTTGTCGGGCAAACAAATTTTATTCTCTGGCTCTAGCCTCCTTGCTATGACCTGTTCAATAAAAGTATATGTATATGCAAGCAATTGCGACCAATTTTCAATATAAGTTAATATTTGATTCAATTAGGCATAATGGTTCAAAATTAGCAAACAAATAGATAAACAACACAAACATCAATCAATTAGTGGATTAACGTTTCAAATTCATAATTTTGATATATATACAAAAAATCATGTTTTTGATGCCAATTCACAACAATGTGTTCTAGCTATATTAGTTTTGGTTCTCACACCAGTCTGATGGAAATATATAGATATCATACCTTAGAAACACGAAAATAATTACTGATGATGACGCGTCAATCATCAGAATCAGGCCCATGCGACTAGAGTGTGACTCTATATCTATCTAATATATTAAAACTTCGAATATACGTTCATGACGCGTATATACAAAACTTTATATATTGGATTGTCCATATTCAAAATAAATAAATAATCAAATACGTATAAAACGATTTAAATTTTCAAAACAAAAATTGTTTTCATTTGAAAAGTATACTCTTCACACCCGTTCTAGGATACTACTTATCCTATCTCTAACGAGTCATTCTAATTGGATATTACTAATCCAACATCTGATGAATTCTTTCGTATGGTTCTAATGTGTCTTGTTCTCGAGCTCTGTAAACCAAAGCTCTGATACCAAATGTGACGGCAAGGAATTTCGCTCGATCCGAACCAGTCGTTAAACCGATTTAGACCATTCGAAACCCCTGATCGTTGAGAACAGGACAAATCAGAACGCAGACGGAAGAACATTTCATTGCTATTACAACAATTCCATCAGATACAAGAATATACAGAGTATAAAGAATAAATTACATTCAGCGGAAAATAATAAAAAGCACAACTGAAGGTGATATACGGATACAGAGCTTTCCGGATATCATTCCAGCTGTAAACCAGGATCCTGTGAATATAAATCTGCAAAACCAAAACTACTAGCTGCCCGTGCGGAAAATAGGGGCACCCAGAGTTTAGGTTAAAACAATAAACTCCAGGTCAGTCATGTGTCTGGTGTGAGAACTAAAACAGTTATTAAAACTTTACTTTAAAAGAGAGTAATTCAAGGGACCACGCCGTATAACACGGAACGGGTTTCCTCCCAAGAATACCAGTGCATAGAATAAACAGCGCAATGCTTTTTCGAGAAAATGAAGCTATTATAAGACCCAGGTCCCATCACAC
Organism: Allium sativum; assembly: GCA_030737875.1. Taxonomy (NCBI): domain Eukaryota; kingdom Viridiplantae; phylum Streptophyta; class Magnoliopsida; order Asparagales; family Amaryllidaceae; genus Allium; species Allium sativum. Next base: position 178,592,793 of record CM060924.1, read on the forward strand.
AATGCAACGCAAGCCGGAGGATAGGGTTTTACCTTATAACAGCCAAACATGCTTGGTACGTTTAAAACAAATCATTTGATACTATGGTAAGTGTATAGTGTCAAAACAATTTCAATCATAAATATAAATCATAGACGGCATGAGTGCCCCATCCCACTATGTCGCCATACTAGGATCTACAAATAAAGCCGAAATACACGTATTGGAAATTGGATTCCGTCATGAGTCGAGGCAAGGGGCAAGCTCCTCTCCGCGTTCGAGACACTCTAGCAAATGTCCCAGGGCTACGCACTCTGGGCAACCCCTGGATGCTTCAGGGCCGGTCCTCACTTACGTTAGAGGATTAGTTATTCCTGAACACACGTTTCCCGGTCCTTACAGACCTATAATCGAGGCGCCTCGCATTCCAACAACCACAAAGGTGAAAAGTATATCAATGTCAGGGTTGGTAAGTCACTGACACCACCAAAGCTAGAAAAAAAACGTCGTGCTCTCCCTGCAGTAGATTTCCCGTTTTTAACTCATACCGAGGTGTGAGGCTCGCGAATTTACGTTATACACAAAGCTGCCACGTAGGCTGTGCTTTGATCATCAACCACAAGACTTTGCTTTTCAACAGAAGCCTTGATCATTGCATCTTAGTGTGCCACACAGGCAATTCATGCCGTGCGATTGATATCTATCGATATACAACCTCTGAGCTCGTACGTCTCAGAGAAGGGCGTTAAGCAAAAGAATAAATTCTCCGCCGCCAAACATATGTATATTTAACAGAAATCAATCAACACAGAATAAAATCCAATGTCAGACACACAATCCATTTACAAGTCCGTTCTGGGTCTAAACGAAACCGGAGGCACTTTCCTCGCATATCCATCCATCTCCAGGTACGTCTGGACGACCACCAACTATTTCCATCCTCTTGGGTGTACAGCCCAATCAGGATCGTCAGTAATTACCCAAACGATGTGAAGACTTCCGGTCTTCGACCACCGTCTTCATCTTCGACATATCGTCGAATCGGTTATTCAGAATTGGTGTAAACCCGGCCTTTCCAAACAACCTGCGTATATTAAAAACAAACGTTACACAAACACAACATACGCCTCATTCCAATTCATTAGTCACTAACCGCAAATTAGCAAGAGAACAATTTCCCAAACATTAACCCCGAAGGCCGAAACCAACATCAGATCAATACCCAGGAAACCATTCTTCTTAGCCAACCTACAGCTAGTTTCTAAATTCCACATTCTTAGGGAATGGTTCCCATTAATTTTATCCAAGATAAATTCTTTAAAATTTATCCTGTAATCTTCCTTTGGATGTCATTTAAAACCAAATTATGGTTTTTCCAACTAGTCGAGATTAGCGAACCGTAACGAAGTAATTATTTATTTTATTTCCCAATCCCAACCTATTCATCCCATGAAGCAAAACTGGTAATACTCCATATCTAACACCGTGGTGTTATCGGTAAAATTAATTATCATTTCACGTTCAAATCTAATTAAAGATTTAACTATCGCTTTGGAGCAAAACTGGTAATACTCCATTCCCGCTCATTTCTAAATTTGATAATTTAGATTATAGATTCACATTTCAATCTAATTGCAGATTCTTTAGAACTCCTTTTACTGGGTTAAAGAACTAGGTGTTATTTAAAACACAGTTCACGACAAACCCAAATCACATTCTATTTGTTATCGGGTTAAAGAACTAGTGTTATTTAAAACACTGTTCACGATAAACCCATTTCAAATTCAATCAAATATATAAGAAATTCCGATAATTTAAAACCCCTTTTTAAATCTAATTCATTTATTTAAAAATAATTGGGTTTTAAATTTAGTTCAAAACTAGTTCATTTCGATAAAAACCCATTTTTATCTTTTCAAATATGGAGTTTTTCATCCCAAATTTTCCCAAATCATTTCTTATGATTTTACACAAATTATTGATATTTTTAATAATTTTATCAAGGCCCGCACAGTCGATTTCCAACAATGGCCATCGAACTGCACTTACATCGACCTTTTTCGAATTTGATTTGGACGTATCTCCAAATCCAACCGTTAGATTTTGAATTTCTAATATTCGTTAGAAAGCTCATTTCGATACGAACCCAACGGTTCCGGTTTTAGGAGAATCCGACGGTCGGATCTCCCATAATGTCCGTTTGAAATAAATGGTCGAAATTCACGAACTACCGCGGCGCGGCGCGTTCTATTCAGGCCATTATATATAATATATATTTCGTCGATTTCTATTTAAAACGAATTATATAAATAGTTTTAATTTCGTTTCAAAAACAATTTCAACTTCCATTTCAATTCAAATCAAAACTGAATTTTTCCTTATAAATTCGTTTTAAAATTCATTTCAATTCATTTCAAATTTCAATTCAATTTGAGTTCATTTCAATTCGCTTTCAATTCAATTTGAATTCGTTTTCAATTCAATTCAATTTGAGTTCATTTCAATTCGCTTTCAATTCAATTTGAATTCGTTTTCAATTCAATTCAATTTGAGTTCATTTCAATTCGCTTTCAATTCAATTTGAATTCATTTTCAATTCAATTCATATTGGTTTTCTATTCGATTCAAATTCATTTTCTATTCAAATCAAATTCGTTTCGTTTTCTATTTGAATCAAATTCATTATATATTCAATTGAAATCAAATTGGTTTTCTATTCGATTCAATTTCATTTTCTATTCAAATCAAATTCGTTTCGTTTTCTATTTGAATCAAATTCATTATATATTCAATTGAAATCAAATTGGTTTTCTATTCCATTCAATTCGAAATCGTTTTATATTCAATTCAAATCGAGATCGTTATATATTCAATTCATTTCGAAATCGTTCTATATTCAATTCATTTCGAAATCGTTATATATTCAATTCATTTCGAAATCGTTATATATTCAATTCATTTCGAAATCGTTATATATTCAATTCATTTCGAAATCGTTATATATTCAATTCATTTCGAAATCGTTTTATATTCAATTCATTTCGAAATCGTTTTATATTCAATTCATTTCGAAATCGTTATATATTCAATTCATTTCGAAATCGTTATATATTCAATTCATTTCGAAATCTTTATATATTCAATTCATTTCGAAATCGTTATATATTCAATTCATTTCGAAATCGTTATATATTCAATTCATTTCGAAACCGTTATATATTCAATTCATTTCGAAATCGTTATATATTCAATTCCGAATGTAATCGATATAAATATCGTTCGCGTCAAAATGGCGCATCACTAATCAACATGGCTTTATATGTTCTATTTCAAATATTTCTTTTTGTCAACACATGACTAATCTCGACGAATGAGTACCGTCCACGTGTGACTATTTTTGTTAAAATATTTTGTTCAACACATGACTAATCTCAACGGATGAGTACAGTCAACACATGAACCTTTATTTTATATTGATAAAGATGTAAATTTTATTATTAAAATATTTCGTTCAACACATGACTAATCTCAACGGATGAGTACAGTCAACACATGAACCTTTATTTTATATTGATAAAGATGTAAATTTTATTATTAAAATATTTCGTTCAACACATGACTAATCTCAACGGATGAGTACAGTCAACACATGAACCTTTATTTTATATATTCTTTATTTTCTAAATTGGAATGAGGCCCAATCAATCACCATATAATATTAATTATATGGATTTTCATACATCACATGTATATAATAGCATTGAAAAATAATCAACCATCAACCAAAGTGCACTACACTGTATAAGCATCAAATATAGATATCTAACGCTTATAACAGCCTGTCAATCAATCGATCGACATATTTAATCAATCAGGATGAGTGAACTTCAAATTTCATCCCAACATCCGTGTGGGGTTTCAAACAATCAAACACATATTTTATTTGTGCAGTTGGGCGATGTGTAAAATTTATCGACCCAATCAATATCAGTCAAATCAGTGTATATAAACAAATCGGTCGATTTGTTTATAAATATTTATTTATTCACATTTCACGTTAAAAATTATATTTTTAACGACCAAATCCTTTTATTCAACTTATGAATGTTCTATTCAGTTCATTTATTCAATAAAATTGATATTTTTATTTTTCTAACATATTTTAGAAAATTTCGGCGGCATAATGGCACGATACTAGAAACGGGACGAGGCCTAGCCTTATCCCCGGTCTAGTGAAGCCCCACGCCATTCACACATCAATCCAATCCATTCAATTCACCAAACAATTCAATTCAAACCAAATAAACTAACCAACTACACATCCAAACAATTTAACAAACAAGCCATCCATGGTCTGCGGATGACGGGTGTCGGGTGCTACTAAACACCGTCTGCATCCTAGTATATATATATATATATATAACTAGAAAAAGAAATTTAGAGTGAGAAGTTCTCACCGATAGCTATCCTAACTTCACGGCACTTCTTTGATAGAAATCTTCAGCGTTCTCGCCTTTTTGTCATCTTTGTTGCCCGTAGCCACTACATATATAAAAATCACCCATTTTTATATTTTGATGTCTTTAAAATAAAAATCACATTTTTATTTATTCACTTTCAATTTAAAAAAAATCCTATTTTTATAATTGCTTCCTACATTTAAAAATCGAATTTTTACTTTGCTATTCAATGTATAAAAATGGAATTTTTACTACGCTATTCAATATATAAAAATCGAATTTTTACTTCGATATTTTCTATATAAAGATCTCGCCTTTTCAAATATAAAGATTTCGCCTTTTCAAATATAAAGATTTCGCCTTTTTAAATATAAAGATTTCATCTTTACAAAAATATAGATTTCATCATTATAAAAATCACCACTTTATTTCAACGTATATAAAATAAAAATCAGATTTTTATTTCGCTACATATACAAAGATGATATTTTTATATTCTCTATCTCATAAAGATTACATTTTTATAGTTCCTACTATGTAAAAGTCATATTTTTAATCCTTTAAAAATATCATTTTACTTTCAGTTTTATATAGGTAAATAAATAAAGAAACTGGAATAAAATGAAATAAATAGAATTTACCTTTGTTTTGAATAAAAAAAAGGGGAAAAGTTTTGCTGCGTTTGACCGGAGGGAGTGCGGATCTCGAATTGGAGAATGGTGGAGGCGGATGGCGCGTTGTCGATGTGGGCCAGGGGATGTAGGTCGAGGTGGTGTGGGTATAGGGAGGAGGCGGGTGTCTGACGTGGGCGCACAAGTCGAGGGAGGCGGGGATTGGAGCAGGCAGTGGAGGTGGGGGAGGCGGGTCGCGTCAGGTGGGCCAGGGGCTGGGCGCGTCGGGATTTAGGGTTTGGGGGGGGGGGGGAATTGGGGTTTTCTGGTTCGCGGGGAAGAAGGGGAAGGCGACCAGGATCGCCGGCGGAGGGAGGAGGAGGGGGAAGGGGAGGTAGGCGGCGCGGTTGCAAGGGGAGCGGCGGCGAGGTCCTCCAGGTGGGCGACGAGCAGATCGGGGTCGTATATATTTTTTTTAATTCTTTTTTTCTGATCGAAAATAAGGAGAGAAGGGGGTGAGGGTTTAAAAGGGAAATATATATATTATTTTATTTAATAAATTAATTCTAAAAAGCAACTTTTATTTTCGACCTCAAAACGAAACCCACAGCCTGTCGTCCATAGCGGATTACCCCCATTTCGAACACAATGGGAAATGTATCGTAAGCTGATTTGACTGTTTCGATCTGTTTCTGTTAAAATCAACATATAACTCTATATATTGAATTTGAACGCGTATTTCAATTTACCGGGGTCACATACGAACTTTAAAAATTCCAGAAAAATATTTTCTAGCTTCGTATTGACGATACGGTCCTAACAAAACTAGTTTCGTCGAATTCTGAGACCGTTAGAAAAATGGCCAATTTCTAGTCGATTAAAATCAACTAAAACCGGTCAAACGCGTTTTCCTTTGCCACGCTCACATATTGATTCGAAAAATTATGAAATTTGGAATCTAGCAATAACTTGACACTGCGGACCCAACAAAAGTGGTTTCGTCGAAATCCGAGGTCGTTTGCAAAGTTCCCATTTTTAAGGGCCTGAATTCCATAGCGACTATTCAGAATTTTCAACTGGACATATCTTTTGATCCCCGCTATGAAATTTTGATTTCTCGGATTCGTTCGAAAGATATCATCAAATAGATCCTATCATTTTTGGTTTCACTAAAATCCGGATTGTTTTGCACCCTGTACATTCAATTGAAGTTTGAAATCGAATTATCGAACTACCGCGTCATTTTCAATTCTATTTATAATTATAAATAATTATTTATATTCTAACGACGACGTATATAATATATACGTTCTATTATATTCAAAATAAATTTTCTCGTCGATATTATTTAAAATAATCTATTTTAGATATTCAAAATTCGCTAAAATCGCCAAATTAAAAATTTTAAACTGGCCCAGATTTTCGGGTTATTACAGGAATGGTCCGAGAAGCAGCTGAATTAGCCTGCTTGTACGATGGTGAATCGGCCTACCTCATAGTAAAGTGGATCGGCCTCATATGATCTGGATCGGACCGGACTGCTGCAATGTGATTTGAATTGGCTCGAGACGAGCTGGACCGGGTTGAAGCACATTACATTGGCTCAAGAGGTTCTGGATCGGTAGAAGTATGTTGAATCGGCTCGAGATGAACTGGATTGAGCAGAATCACTGTGGATCGGATCGGAAGCTTGGAAATTAACCTCAGTGGCATTTCCGTAAATACTTAACATACCGATCCAAAACCTGAAAACTATATTACACTCATCCCTCACTCCTATAAATAGAGCTTCACATCCACTTTAATGCGGGGGCTTTTTGGATGATCCTGAAGGGCTATCAAACTCAATTCTTAACTTCTTTTAAGTAATTCAATCATCTCAAACACTTCAATTCAAAGATCCATCTCCGAATTCATTACAAAGATGTAAAGATTCATCAAAACTTGTGAGAGAGTTTGGATTAATTCCATCGACATCCATTTTAGGAGGATCTCAACCATTTCTCATAGGAATTTCACTAAGTATAAGAGTGAGAAAAGTGAGGTGAATAATGGATGTATTGAGAGTGTATGTTTGTTTTGTAATCCAAAAGGTAATAATGGAATCATTTGATAAAGTGGATGTAGATCACGCTTGATCGAACCAATATAAAACTTTGTGTCTTTCCTTACATGCATCTTCCTAGTTTTCGGCTCCATTTTTACTATTCTAGAAAATATTGTGAAGGGCACCTTGCATCTTTGGTGTTGACTCAAGTTTTGAGATCAACATTTGGCGCCCACCGTGGGGCCGATTCAATCCTCCGTCTTCTCTCATTCCTCTACAAGTTTTGAAGCCTTGCATTAGAAAAGATCCAATCCTATTTCACTATGATCTACTCCAAGCCTTTGCTAAGCTATGGGTAAATCAGGTTGACCACCAAAGAGGCTCACGGATCAAAATGCCGAGAATGGTGATAATATCGCTGATCGTGAAACTACTCCTCCTACCACCCGATTTGAGGTTGGAGAAGGTTCAGGGGATGGAGCCGCCATAACAAAAATAGAGTTAGATAAAGTGGCCGCAACTTTAACTAACCAGATGAATATTGCAAATGAGGCCATGATGAAGAGACTCAAAACGATGTTCGCCATGCAAGCCGCCACGACAAAAGTCACCATGAAGACCGCCCATGCTAAATCCATACAGACTCCGCATATAGAAAACACTGGTTCCTCTTCTTCAAGCCCAATCTGAGAAAATTATGTCCAAGAGATGACGAATCCTAAGCATAAGGAAGCAAGGTTGCCCGCTCACGACCATCCTGATAAAGCGACTTCTCAATAAATGCATGGTTCCGCCAAAGGGGCACCTCTCCAAGCGGGAGGTTCAGGGCCCCGAAATCCGAACCGTGACCGTCTGCTTAGGCAGACATCCGGTAAGGAAGACGGCTTTCGCCCCGCGGACCAACATAATGAGGAGGATCAAATATCAGAAATGATCCATAAAATCATGGAGAGAAATAAGAAGAAGTAGGATGATGAAAAAGAATGGGGATTTGCTCCTACAAAAACTCCGCTCACCGAAAGAATCAAAATGGCACCATATCCAAAAAAATTCAAGCCTCCAGTAGTGCAAGCCTATAATGGGACGACTGATCCAAATGTGTTTCTGTTCAAGTACGACCAACACATGGATGGGGCTCGTGCCACTGATGAGTTGAAGTGTTTGTACTTTCCGGCTTACCTTGAGGGGGTGGCATCGCTTTGGTTCACCAAATTACCACCGAGGTCAGTGGACGATTTCGCTACCCTGGCCAAGTTGTTCAGAGAGCAATTCAGACTTCAAGCCACAAAAGTGCGAGATGTTATGGAATTGAATGAACTCGAGCAAAGACCAGGAGAATCCATTAGGGCCTTCCTTACTCGCTTTAATACCGCTGCGGCTGAAGTGGGAAACTATGAGCCTCACCTGGCTTTGATGGCCTTAAAGGGGGCTATAAGTAAGAAGACTAAGCTCGGACGGTGGATTAAAAAGAAAAAACCAAGTACTCTAGAGGAGTTGTTTGATAAGGCTGTGGAATACATAGGTGTGGATGAGGATCCTGCCTATGCTATGGATATCCCCGAAAGCAGCATGCAATCTGAAAAGAAGAATAATGATGCACCAAGCGATCAGAAAAACCCTGGAGGTCAGAAATGGGGTAATGATAGGAAGGATAATCGAGTCAACAAAAAGTTCTGCTTCTTCAAGAACTCGGAGTTGACTCCATTAAACGAAACGGTAGAGAATATTTTCATGGCCACTAAGGAGACTGAAGAGTACCCGGTACCAAAGCAAATAAAGGTTAGTGATGCTGCCATAAAATCCGGGAGATTTTGTTGGTTTCATAACCAGCTCGGCCATAGCATGAATGAGTGTAGGCACCTAAAGAGTCTAATCAAGGAACTAATAAGGAAGAACAGACTTCAGCAATACGCAAAGAATCCACAAAATACTCAAGCTTCACAAGGTCAAGGAACTTTTACAGGACAAACAATGCAAAGTAAAAATGCTGCAAACGCTGTCATGCCAAGGCTGATCATTAACACCATTTCGGGGGGTCCACATCCTATCGGGAAAAGCAGGGGGGATGTTGTGAAATATGCTAATGAGATGAAAGACCTTCCGTGAGGAGAAGAACTCATGATTATGGATGAAGCCACTTTAGCAAAGATACCAAGGGCTATCTGGGATCACATTGTGCTTAAGGATGGAGACTCAGAGGGATTGATAACTCCAACCGAAGATCCGATGGTAATAACCGTAGGCTTGGGTACTTCCATTGTTAGAAGAGTTCTAGTTGACAGTGGAGCATCCGTTAATGTTATTTTCGTTAGTGCATTGCAAAGGATGAAGCTCTCCATGGAGGATGTGAAAGCCTGTCAAAGAGAAATTCATGGTTTCATAGGACAAGCCGTTCAGCCGATCAGAGTCATCAATCTACTTGTTGAGCTCGAAGAAGGGGAAAACAAGGCGACACAGAAGCAAGATTTCGTCGTAGTCGATGAGTGGTCTGCTTATAATGCTTTCCTTGGAAGACCAACCCTCACGGCTTTCAAAATAATGATGGCGCCATGGTGCCTAACAATGAAATTTCCCACTGAAAACGGGGTTGGAGTGGTCAAAGGCGATCAGCAAACAGCAAGGAAATGCTACCTATTGGAACTTGCTGAGGTGAGGAAAAAAGAAGTGGGAAAGGATGCGAAGCTCCCACCCCGCATTCATCGACCCCCCTCATAGCAATTTAGGCGGGGCCCTCATACTGGTGAACATAGTGGGGCCCAAAAGGAAATTGATCCAAGGAAAATCAGTATGGGGGAAGACAGAGCAACACCAGCTGATGATACCATTTCCATTTCAGTACATGAAAAAGATCCTGACTGATTCTTAAAGATAGGTTCTCAGTTGGGCCAAAAGCTGCAGAAGGACCTTCCAAGTTGGGGATCTCGTTCTTAAGAGAAACATGACAGGAACCATAGTACTGGAACCCAACTGGGAGGGGCCATATGTGATAGGCAAAAAATTCTCGGATGGTACATTTGAACTGAAGACAACAGACGGATTCCAACTCCAAAGAGCATGGAATGCTATACATCTTTGTCGCTACTTCTTCTAATGCTTCTTTCCTAGTATTTGTAAACAACATGCATTGTACATACCATGCAATGCTACTGCAAGTTTTGTAAATATAAATCGAACTACTTTCCTAAATCGTACATTAGCAAATTACTTGCTAAAGATCGATTTTTATTGCATGTCCTCTAAAAGATACACTGATATCATTATAACCTAATTAGTCCTTGAGGCTATTGGATCATCGCTTAATGCTCAAAAACATCATTCACAATTAGCTCGGTGACATGGAAAACATAGCGGTGCAAGTACAAGACACCAAGGTTAGGTCTGCCAAATGACATGACACTTAGATCACAAACAAAACTGCAAGTTTCGCCAAAAGGGCACCTTCTTAATTGGAAGGTCTCAGGCCCTAGTTCTAACAAATCGTGGTAAAACTCGATAAAAGAACTAGCTTCTGCCCCGTGGAACAGCGCAGCCAATAAACCAAAGTCCTCCCCGAGGGGCACCTAGTCAATCGCCAGTACCATTAATACATGGTCCAGCTGTGACATGTACCGGGCCTTTAAACCAAAGACCTCCTCGAGGGGCACCCGGTTCATCGTCGATGCCATTAGAACATGGCTGGATAGCGGTATAAACACTGGGTTAAAAAAGACCTCTTCTGGGGCATCCGATCAGATGTTGGGTCCTCCAAACCCAACTATTAATTCTGGATCTTTCAAATCCAGTTACTGGCGGACTTTGAAAGACCACTACTGGGGCTTCCGATCATAAGCCGAGTCTTCCAAATTCGGTTAGAGACGGACCCAAAGGCCTTTACGGAGGCACCCTACAGATTCTATAAGCGACTAGGCCATTCAGTCACAATGAATAACGAGTTTACAAATATTCCTTCAGGAAAGCGAAAAATATAAGACCTCTCAAATAGGGGCATGAAGGACCGAAAACTCATCCTCCTTTAAAGGGTATGATTTGAAACAGTTAGGTCGGAATCCCTTAATCATGATCACGCTAAAAATCAGTGATAGGAAGAATGTGTGGTTCAAAGGCTCCGGAGGAAATCAACCACAAAGTACGGTTTCTAAACTCTAAGAAACCTGTGATAAACCTTGGTATGAGGGCAATACCACCGCATTAAAGAAATTCAATAATGCTTGTTTCTCAAACATACCACAGATTTGTCACAGCTTGAGATCGAAAGTTCAATCTAAGTTGAACCCCGAAATGGTCGTAGCAAACCCTAGAACTTCAATACAGTGACAAACACAAAGGTGGTTGTTCACGGGGAAGACGTTTCAGGAGTTGATTCGGCCAAAATCAAGAAGGGGCAACGGAAAAATCGGTTGAGCAAATTCATCTAGCGAGTGGCTGCGGTCAGAAATGACTTACCAAAATGCCGTAGGATCGTTCTTATACCAAGTATTGCAAGTAATTTACAGTGTAAAATTTCTGTGTTGCAATCATTAAAGGATGATAAGTGCAGAGTGCAAAGCAGCAAGGTAAGATAAAGCTTGACTACAATAAGAAGAACACAGTTTCATTCTAGCAGCACAGAACAGATCACGGAATTACAAAGTCAAACACAAACTACGAGTCATAAGAATGCGCAGAGTAACAAGCGTAAAGGTAAGTCAGCGAGGGCCGGCACCCGCATATACAACCGGTCTAAATACAGTGCATAAAAGGGAAATAATAGAATAGGGGAAACTAGTTTGAGGCAGTACTTCTTCTTTCCATTCTTCGAGCCCCCAGATCTTAAAGTCGGTCCTGCCGATCGATCTCCATCTTTGATCACTATACCATTGGGACTCTCTTGGGAAGATATAATAATGGCCTTCTTCTTCTTCTTCCTGGCTCTCATTTTTCCCTTACGGCCCGAAGACGCCCCCCATTTTTCTTGAATCTCAGTGTCTTGTGTGGGGGACTCGTCAGTATGCTCTGAATCTTCCTTGCTTATGAAATAATCAACGTCCTTGCCCAGGTATGCAATTGCTCCAATCTTGGTGTCCAGGGACTCCGGGGTCGTAACATTAACCAGGGACTTGTCACCCGGGCTTGGAGGAAGAGCCGGGGCAGGGGGTGTCAATATTAAAATTGAGTTGGTGGTTGTAGCTTCAGTCATTATGGCAGTAAATCCACCAACAGGAAGTGTTGGTGAGATCAAACCTAAGGAAGACAAACAGGGAGTTAAGTACGTGGTTGTACTGGGAGAAGCGAACAAGCAGTCTAACTTTGGTATGAGTTGAGCAACCTCGGGTTTACCTACGGCCATGAGACTCGCCTCGATATTCGTACATGCTTCGACTTCAAACCCACTTGCATCAAGAGGGCTACCAGCATTATTACCTTTGCTTTTGTCTTTTTAAGGGTCAGAAGGATCAACAAGAGTCTGCGGATCAGAGGCCTCAACATTGACAATGTCCACATGGGTTTCCACATTTGTATTGAGAATGGGTTCCCCCGAACATCCAACTTTGTCTCCAAGAGGGCCTCTTGCCGCTGCCAACTGAGCCTTCCACACGGTTAGAGCATTGCGAGACTCTGGATCAAGGAGATCCTCAATGAGATCATCCTCGCTACGAAAGCCTTCACTGATTTCTAAAATTCGCTCCCAAACACGAGCTGGAGTAGTCTCGAATTTTTCCTCCAAGAAACACAAGCTTCCTTTGTTCATGATGTTGTAAACATAAAAGTCAAAAGAAGAATCTTCATCTTCTGAACGAACCCTCTCAAGATCAGCGATAGCTTTAAGCTTCTCTTTCTCAAGGGCTGTGCTAAGTGAAGCAATCCTCTCACGAAGAGCAGCATTCTCTTTTGGCAGGAAGTTGATGAGTCCTTTTCCATGGCTAACAGAGTTTCAGTCATCTGTCTAGTAGTTTGAACTCCATGTAATTGCGCTGATTGAGCATTTTCATTCATCTTCGCAGCAGCAAGTTCCTCTTTGAGCCTTTTATTTTCCATCTCCAAGTTTAGTAATTCTAAGTCCTTCTCAAAATGGGAAGCAACAATTTTCTCTTGTGATATTATGGCTTTAATTAGTACGGCCTTGTCACTCTTTAAGGTGGCGATGCGATCGAGGCTAACCCCGTTAACTCTTGAAAATTCGCGAGAAAACATCCGCCACTGTCCTAATTGCTTCTCGGCTTCAATTCTGAGCTTGTCCAGTTTCATGTCAAATTGGTCCCTAGCTGTTTGAAACCGATTCTGAGCCATATCAAAATGTGAAGATGCATTACCTTTCAAGCTATCAGATTGTTCAAGTAAATCTCGCTTGTCGTAGATATCCAAATCGAGACGTGTTCCTCTGAGATTCCAACCTGGGAACCAGTCAGCAAGGCCAAAATCAGCCTGACCGGGAATATAAGGTTGCCTGTTCACGATGGTCTCGAGGTCAACAGGGACAGGAGTGATTGATGGAGAGGCAAGGGACATTTTCTTGAAGGTGGAGTGAGCGTCTGGCATAGAAGAGTCATCCGATTTGTGGCGCTTTCGAGAATCACTCTTATTCCCTTCACCCGCAGCGTCTTTTTGCTTGGATTTCTTCTTTTTCTTTTTGATCTTTTTCCTCTCCTTTTCCTCCTGCCAAGCTTCATCATCCTTCCTCCATCGCCTCTGTTCTTCGGTTTCAGGAAGCTCGGGGAGTGGCCAAGAGTCATGGAATGTTTGTGAATGCTGAGGAGGATTGGGCTGACGGGGATGTTCTAAAGGACGAGGTTTGTTTAGAAAACGCTTTGGATCTTGCTGATTTCGCTTTTCTTTGAAATCTTGCAAGAATGAGGACTTTAGCATTGATCTTGTACCTGTAATAAATGAAGCAACGAGAATTCAGTACTCACATCAGTAGAGGGTAAAACAGTTTCAAAAAGGAAAGTTTGGGAAAGCAATAAGCGATGAAGTAACAAACCAGTGTTAAGAGAGACATTGGTAGCAGTTGTACCGGGACAGAGATCCTTGCAAGAGGCATTTGGTGAGATTCCTATGTCAATAACACTCTTAGCTTTATCCTTTGCAGGCAATGCAGGAACTGATAATGAAACATCATGAGGAATAATATGTTTAGAAGAGCTAATGTCACTTAAATCCTTAAAGGTGTCCGAAGAATAACCTATAGGTGTCATCGGTGTGGAGGATTCTTCAGAAGTTTCTTGGAACAGTATTGTCATGAGAAGTAACTTCAACATCTCCTTCTATTTTATCTCTCTTAGCCAGATCAGAAAGGGTTCGCAAAGAAGTCAAGTCCTCCTCACCTTCCTTAGTTGCTTTCCTAACATTTCCACCTCGCCCCTTCTCATGATTGGACTTCCCTTCCTTAATAGAAGATAGCTTGGCTTTAGGAGGTGTCTTACTACTTCCTGTAACACTAAGGCATTTTTATGAGGGAGACCTAAGAGTAGGGCCTTTACCTACAATTCTTGTCCTGGGAAACAATAGCATTTTGAGAGTACGGGAAGGATCAAGCAAACAGTATCGGTAAAGAAATTCCTCGGTGATCAAATATCTCCTACTTCTATGTGCCTCGGGTATAGTTAGTAGAGTGTTGTATAACTCGTCGCTGATATTATCATTTGATTTAGAAGAGGGAAATTCTGCAAAATAATAAAGGATGATTTCACATATGGAAGCTAATTGAAAGGATAAGAAAATAATGTACGAATATGCTACTACCTCCTTCCATCCATCTTCCATAAAAACCGTCGGGGCAGAGCACAAAGCAATAGTTTTTCTAAGTAGCCTTCGACACTTTCCATCAAGTCGGTTACAATTTTAGGGTACTTCCCTTCTAAAATAACAATTGATGGCGAAGGTTGTTTCTTTTTTAAAATATTAAAGAGCAAACCTCTTCGAAGGATGGAGGATGCTCCTTGGTTCTCATAAAAAGTATGTAAAGATAGTTTAGGATAGTGTAACTATTTGGATGAAGCTGCATGGGGGCAATGGCTAGACGCTTTAGAATCATCTCTATGAATGATTTAAAAGGCAGCACACCACCCATCGTCAACATGTGTCAGTTGACAGTAACATATCCAGAGGGAGGGTTATTCGCAAGCTCACCATCCTATGGAAATTTAGACTCATCCTCTAATATACTGAATTGAGCACATAACGACTTATACCCACGATCGACCAGTTTGTTTGGTTTACTGTCATCGGGTTTTTCAGTCAAAGGCTTGGGTGTCTGAAATTCAAGGTTAGCATCAACTCCAGAAGGATTTTCTACAATAATAAAAGTACTGGTCGATGTAGACTTAGATGTTGCTTCAAATTGTTGATGAGATTTCTATCTGGTATCCATCTCTGCGCGAATAAAGATGTTTGACAATGAAATATAGGGTGGCAAATGATAAAAGATTAGGCCCTTAAATGGATCAATCCTTTGGATCAAATTGAATCGGTCAAGGCAGGTCTGAAATGGATCAACCCAGACCGATCCAAATTGAATTAGTCAAGGCCGGTCCAAAATGGATCAACCCAGACCGATCCAGATTGAATCGGTCAAGGAAGATCCAAATCGGATCAGCCCAGACCGATTCAGATTGAATCGGCCGTAACCAATCCAAATTGGATCTGTCATGACCAATCCCTATTGGATCGGCCAGGATTGATCCAAGATGGATCGTCCATAGCCGGTTCAATATTATCCCGATTCATGAGCAACTTTCTGGTTCAAATATTTCTACGAACACCTTGCATGCATCCTAAGAAAATCGAAATTCAAAGGCTGGTTTGCAAAATGAATTCATCACATACTACCACCAATTCATTCCAAACATGTTCAAACCATTCAGCACCCAAAATCCACAATTCGAAACCCTATGATTCCAACAACTGACTTAAATTGGCAACACATTAGTTCCCCATATACAATTAACTCCAACCCAATTATAAAGCAAGAAAATCACCAAAAAAGGAAAACAAAATACCTGCAGTTGCGTGTGTGAAGAAGGCGGATTTGGGTTTGAAATGGCACGAGTTTGGGGTTGGATTCTCGGCTCAAACTGATCGAAGAGGAGCGATTTGGATACGAGTTGGAGTGGGAAGCTGAGTCAGGCACTTTATTTTTAAAGTAATGCGTCTTAGGAAGAAATAGCCGCCATTAGAGAGTTTTCGGTCAAAATGAAGTGAAAAAGGGAGGTGACCGGTCACATATTTATAATACCCAAGCATCGGGGCGATCCAGATCAACCTGGGCCACGAAGGAAGCAAGCCCGATCCAAATTTGAAACCCACGATAAGAGGCCAATAGTCTATCAAAGTATCGTGGATTTGGAATGTTTCGAAGCCCAAACTTTTCATAAATAAAATTGTGAACTCCGAGGGGCAGAATGTTATCCACCAAATTCACATAGCATTGGATCTGGTCTTTCATGTAGTTTTGGATCGGTCTGAATCGAATAGAAGCACTCTGGAATGGTCCGAGAAGCAGCTGAATCAGCCTGCTTGTACGATGGTGAATCGGCCTACCTCATAGTAAAGTGGATCGGCCTCATCTGATCTGGATCGGACCGGACTGCTGCAATGTGATTTGAATCAGCTCGAGATGAGCTGGACCGGGTTGAAGCGCATTACACTGGCTCGAGAGGTTCTGGATTGGGTAGAAGTACGTTGAATCGGCTCGAGATGAACTGGATCGGGCAGAATCACTCTGGTTCGGATCGGAAGCTTGGAAACTGGAAATTAACCTTAGTGGCATTTCCGTAAATACTTAACATGCTAACCCAAAATCTGAAAACTATATTATACTCATCCCTCACTCCTATAAATAGAGCTTCACATCCACTTTAATGGGGGGGGGCTTTTTGGATGATCCCGAAGGGCTGTCAAACTTAATTCTCAACTTCTTTTAAGTAATTCGATCATCTCAAACACTTCAATTCAAAGATCCATCTCCTAATTCATTACAAAGATATGAAGATTCATCAAAACTTGTGAGAGAGTTCGGATTGATTCCATCGAAATCCATTCTTGGAGGATTTCAACCATTTCTCACAGGAATTTCACTATGTATACGAGTGAGAAAAGTGAGGTGAATAATGGATGTATTGAGAGTGTATGTTTGTTTTGTAATCCAAAAGGTAATAATGGAATCATTTGATAAAGTGGATGAAGATCACGCTTGATCGAACCACTATAAAACTTTGTTTCTTTCCTTACTTGCATCTTCCTAGTTTTCGGCTCCATTTTTACTATTCTAGAGAATATTGTGTGCACCTTGCATCTTTGGTGTTGACTCAAGCTTTAAGATCAACAACCTTGATGCGAAATCACATATCTCCAACACCCCATCTTGAGTCAAATTCTCTATTCAACGTAAAACTCTTCAAAAGAACTCCACCTTAAACCAAAATCTCATAGTGAGATAGAAACCAGAAATGAATATTTACCTAATGGGTTCCAACATAGCTACCTTCCATCACACCTTGTAAACGAGCGCAGACTATGTCCGCACCTGCTAAAAAAATGTTGCAAGTATGCAAAATCAAAAGAAGGCAAATTCTAAAGTAATCTCAATACCACCAAGGCCAAAAATAATTCTCTCAATCACCAATACAAATACAGACTAAAAATCCAAATCTCCGTGTATGAGATAAATCTCTTTCCTTCCACATACCTGCATGCAACCTCACTTCTTTAAGACGGCATTACAAAATCAACGATGTACCATAATGGCACCAAATCTGCCAAAATCATCTCCATCAACTGAACTCTCTAGGACGACATCACATGTTGATAAGCCTCAACGGCGTCAAATCCATCACCAAAATCAGCTATATCAGATATAACTTCTAAATTCAGTGGTCCCTTCAGCACACTAAACTATTTAACACCTAAATCTCGTACAATGCGAGCCACACCTAAAAGATCTCCACCTTGGCGAGCATTTCTCAACAGAACTTGAGGTGATACAGAGTCCTCAAACACTTGGAAATGTTTCCAACACCTCCAGCGGTTTGTCTTAGATCGCTACCACCTCTAAGTTGTTTAATCAAGCTTTTTTTCTACAAAATGTCTCTTTTCTATGGTTGATCAGACTGCGTTCTAACATATAACCCCACCTTGATGAGAATCCAGAGCTCAAGCTACATCAAAGTTCAAGCATGGAACACTCTTCTCTCACAACATAATCTTCTCCACCAAAGTCACTTTTTCCCCTAAAATAGTAATAGCATAATCACACTGAATCTGCCAACCTTCGTAGAAATAATTGATGCACAATTTAAAACAATTCATTTTATTTTGATACAAATCTATTGTATGAAAAATTGCACAAACGTGGAAGTACATTAAATAGGATCTAGATTTTCCAACTGAGCATCAATCTAATCTACTAGAAATTATTCTATTACATCACACAAATAGTAAATAACTATAACAAAGAAAGAAAGAGACGCACAATATTTATACTAGTTCCACTACCATCGAGATAATGTACGTCCAGTCCAATGGGGAGAAATTCTATTCCATATGAGAGAATTACAAGAGATTACAAGATAAGGATTTATATATCCAAACCTCAAATTAGGCTTAACAAGAAGAGACATTCCACTTGGGGATCACTGTCTCCATGTCAGGATGGGTTTACAGTGAAGTTTACTCCTCAATATATAGCAAGTGAAATCTATGTGAGCCATCAATCAAATCACCAATATATGGTAATAAATAACGGAGTAAATTACTAAGATAACAAATGGCGAAATATCAAGTAAATCATTAATTTCCTTCAATAGCAAACTTGGAAGAAAATAATCTTGCATTTATTTCTTTATCATCTCATGCAACCGCAATCAATATTTTATGCATTTTCATATTAAAATTTTTTACTTTCTATTTTGCATATTAGTTTCCACCTATTTGTGATTTTGTATCACTAAATTTAACAAAGCGAACAATAACAAAAGATCGATGTTTAGAACACATTGATTAAACTGGAAACTCAGCATCCAAATCTAGTAAGTCTAAATCAGCAGATTTTGCCATTATCCCAGGAAAATTTGTAATTGTAGTAGTACCCTAGTGATCATCGGGGTAGAAAAGTTCAAATATTTCAAACCCGCGGGAAGATCGGTTAAAGGAAGTTAGAACTGAAAATGATTCAGTTACGCCGGAGCATGCCAAAATCCAAATCCTCGATGGCTTGATCCTCCATATTTCGAATAAACTATGATTCCACATGTAACACCCCACCTCCACCAGGGTCACTCACGAGTGATTGCACTAGCTTTGGAGGGGTGTTGTCTAGGTAAACATGCACAGAGATATCACAAGACATAACATAGATAAATAAGTAAAGCAGCGGTAGAAGTTTAAAAACCACAGTTAACCATTTCAAAACCAAAGTCAACTTACATCAAAATACTTAGTCATCATTTTCCAACTACTACAAGTCTAGAAACATAAACTGAAAATAACATAAAGTAAACTATCCCCAAAATAAATGTGGTGAAGCCATAGCAAGCTCAAGTCCAAACCATACATGAGCTGTCAAGAAAGCAAGCCAAATGTCCAAGCTAAGCACTAGTGTTCCCTCCCTGAGAACCTGGGGGGGAATGGAAGAAAAGAGGCGAAAGAAAAAGGGTCAGTCATAAAGACTGGTAAGTCCTACCTACTATTAGTATAAAAACTAATGAAGTTAATTAGACATGAGAAACTGAGATGAAATATAAAGATGGTAACTAACTGGCATGATAAATAGATAACAAGGTAGATCAAGTGTGGCATCGCATATACAAGGTTTAGTTTTGCACCAATAGTACTAGTATTCTAACCCATGTCAAGTATAAACAAGAAATAATACCTTGGCCCAATATCATGAGATGACCCAAGTCAAGGTCCAACTATACGGTCTAGTCGATCGGCTCACTATAAGCCTAACTCGTCGAGTGTCGGTGTCATACGGCCCAATCACGGAATGTAGTCAACTGTGCTAGGTCCACCCTAGGGTGTATCAAGCCCTAGGGTGCCAACCACTGACACAAATCAAGAACGCACAGTCTAAACCTACTGGTGCCCGTGCCTGTTTTTTTTCAACTCCGGACTATGTGCACGACCATAGCCCGCCTGAACCTACACTGGCGCACCTACTCAGCCGTCTTTCTGGTCGCTTACAATCAGCCCAGTAATCGTGCCCCACCCTAGCCTAGTCCCTAGGGTATCTTGATACATGTAAGGGGGTTACTGCTGAAAAGGACCACATAACTAGGGTTTCTAACGGGTTAAGTGTGGTTAACCCTATCCAATCATGTATTAAGTTGGTTAAGTGTATCCAAGTGGTTCATGACTTAACCCTATCATGTGGCATTAATTAACTTAATGCGCCCAACCTCTCACATTAGACTTTGTTGTGGTTACTGGATGTGCCGGGCGGGTCCGAGCAGATTAACACCACAACCTAGTCTAACCTCGGGTTTCAAGCGCGATATGACCAACTACTCACATTGGGTCCTATTGTTTGTAGCCACTGGATTTGCCGGGCGGTTCCGGGAAGATTTACGCTACAAACTCAACCCAACCTCGAGTTGGCCACTTTATGGTTTTCTACATGTCATGACCACATTCAAGTTTCCAAGCATAATCAGTTTTCATGTCGCATTTCAAGTCATGTTTTTCATGTCATTTCAAGTTCGCCTAACTACCCATAACGTATTCCCATCACGTAAATTCGCATCAATACAAATAGATCAAGAAGGGGAATATAACAATATGACAAAGATGGGCATAAGGTGGTAAAGTTGGTCATAAGTTAAACATGGTGATATTTGAGGCAAAAGTGTTCATCACAACTAGCATATAAGATTATTGGCCTCAAAACATGTATGACATCAAACTTAGCAAATAAGATGATGACATGGTAATAGTTGACATAGAGTGATAAACTTGTGACTAGCATGTAGTTCAACATCATAAGCGAGTTAACATCAATGTTATAAGGGGTTCTATGTTGCATTATGCATAATCCCCAAATAAAGCTCATAGCTTTCTACCTAAAAATCAAGATGAACGGTACTAGGTTCATGATAGTTCCACAATCATAGATCAAAAGAGTCATGAATGGATCTATGCATACAATGATAGACCTAAGACAAGTATTACACAAAAATCCCATTTCAACTTGCTACATGTTCATATTAATTTCATAGTTTAAATCTAAGAGTAGAGTGAGGCTTACAAATCGTGGCTATGAGAACTAGAACGAAATAGAACAAGATAGGGACGTTGTAGAAGCTCTAGGAATGATGTAGCAACACTAGAAGCCTAGAGAAATAAGTAGCTCCTTTGATTTGATGGAGAAAGATTGCTCCTTTTGCCTTAGGTCTAGTTTAGAACTCTCAAGCTCTCAAGATGAAGATGGAGGCCATGATTAGGAGCATTTTGGCAGCACTTAGTTGTTAGGATGATTTATGGTGGTTTAAGCTAGGTCTTAGGGTGTTTTTATAGGAGGAGAGACAAGTTTAGGTCATAGGATTAACCCTAGTTTAGATCTGAACCCTCAAATCCCGTCACAGGCCAGTAGAACAGACCCAAAGGAGCAAACAGGTGCACCAAGCCAACATGGCCGACCAGGGAAGTCGACCCCCAGGTCGACACCCAAGTCGACTGGGCAGTCGACCTGGGCTGGGGCAGGTCGACTCCCCAGTCGACCTGGGGCTGGGCGGAAAATTTTCCCGCCCAGTCTATTTGGGGCTGAATTTGAACTTCGGGCTGAATTTTGAATTTTCTGAAATATTCTATGGGCCATAACTTGGTCATACGGACTCCAATTTACGAAATTTCGGACTCGTTTTGAAGCACAATTTCGAGACGAACGAAATGGCGTAACCCGTTCCCATTGATTCTTAACTTATAATTTAATTCTGCCCTGATTTCTTGTTTTAACATGTTAGAAAAATTCGGTTTGTTACATTCTCCCCACCTTAAAGGATTTCGTCCCCGAAATCTCCAAATTAGGAAGAACGTATCCTACCATCCATCATCCATCTACTCAAAACATCATCCACAAGTAATCATTGTCCTTAAAAGATTTCTAATGCTGTATGAACCTATGCAAAAGTGTGTGTATATGCACCTGTCTAATGCGAAAATCAGGCGGTTACTGACTCAGTAAACCTCCTTAATGCAGAATATGTTAGTGAAATGAGTCCAAATGTATGCAAACTCCTAACATAATTTATAATCTCTACATGAGTGCACATAACATTCATCCATATGCAACATCAACGTGATAGCATAACAAATTTCGTCCATAAATAAGCATAAACACTCATGCATATGCAATATGAAAGTGTGTGAGCCGATCTTAGTGCCTAACGTGTATCATGCATCCACGAGTAACCACTTGCAAACACTTGCAACCATTTGCAACCATCAAGCATAACATGTTTCAAATGCATGTTTCATCCAAAGGGTTTCTACCTAAGGTTCTCATGACAAGATTAAGATAAACATGGATAGCAAAAGAAAGATATGCTAACTAGGAAAAGAGATTGAGAATGTACCCTCAAAAAGAAATGGATAAAGCCCACGCATCTTCTCCTCGGTTTCCCAAGTTGCATCTTCATCGGCTTCACTCCACTGAACCTTTACTAACTTGACTTCTCGATTCCTCAGCTTCTTGATCTCCGTTCCCAAGATACGAATCCGAGCTCTCCTCAGGGTTGCCTCTTTCTCTACCTCCACGTCTTCAAGAATAATAGGCTCAACTACTTCGGCTGATTCATGTAGGCATTTTCGGAGATGCAAGACATGAAAGACATTGTGCGCTCCGGCCAGCTTCTCAGGTAATTCCACCCTATAAGCCATTTGCCCAATCTTCTCGATGATAGGGAAGGGTCCTACGAACCTTGGTGCTAGCTTTCCAACTGCTCCAAAACGAACCACATTTCGCAAGGGAGAAACCTTCACAAAGACCATATCTCCAACTTCAAACTCTAAGTCTGTCCTTTGCTTGTCTGCATAGGATTTCTGTCTGTCTTGGGCCATTTTCATCTGCCTTCGAATCAACTCAAACTTCTCGGATGTGTCCCTTATCATGTCGGGCCCAAGTATAAGCTTATCCGTCGTCTCCCACCAACATGTTGGTGACTTGCACGGCCTCCCATACGAAGCATCGAATGGTGCCATCCCTATGCTAGCTTGGTAGCTATTATTATAAGCAAACTCTACGAGAGGAAGGTGGTCTTCCCAAGTGCCACCAGAGTCAAGAATGCATAGCCTCAACAGATCTTCTAGTACCCTATTCACCCTTTCGGTTTGATCATCCGTCTGTGGGTGATAGGTTGTACTTAGATTCAATCGCGTACCCATCGCTTCTTGCAAACTATTCCAAAATTGGCTAATGAAGATTGGGTCACGATCGCTAACTATGCTGGAAGGAACTTCATGCAGTCGCACTATCACTCGAAGATAAACAGATGCTAGCCATGATGCGGTCCTCTTGCTCTACACTGGAATGAAATGAGCGCTCTTCGTGAGTCTATGCACTATGACCCATATGCTAGTATTCCCCTTCCTTGATCTCGGCAATCCATCCACAAAATCCATAGAGATACTTTCCCACTTCCATTGCGGGACCTCCAATGGGTGCAGTAGCCCACCGGGCTTCTTCGACTCAGCCTTTACTTGTTGCCGAACAATGCATCTAGAAACAAACTCTGCAACATCGTTTTTCATCCCAACCCAAAAGAAAATGCGCTTCATATCCCGGTACATCTTATCCCCTCAGGGATGTATGGTCATCCTCTAGTGATGCGCCTCCTCAAGAACTTTATTTACTAAGTCTCCCACTTGTGGGACACATAGTCTTCCATCACGCCTTAGCCACCCCTTGTCATCAATAGTATACCTAGCGAGGTGACTTGACGTCTCACCACGAATCAACTTGTCCATGATCTCGACTATCTGCGGGTCTTCCCTCTGTGAAGTCCCAACTTGATCAAGAAGTGTAGGTCTAAGCTCAAGGGATGCTAACGAACCAGTCATCGACTCTACAGCAGGTGTAAAATCAAAGGTTGCCAAGAACTCTAGGCTCTTCATCTCAACAAACAAGGGACTCAAAGTCAACCTTTTTCTACTTAGCGCATCCGCCACAACATTACCCTTGCCAGGGGTATAAGCTATATCGAAGTCATATGATGCCAAGAATTCCATCCACCTCTGCTGCCTTAGATTCAAATCTTTCTGCGAGAAGAGGTACTTGAGCGACTTGTGATCAGTATATAACTCAATCCTTTCACCTAGAAGATAATGGCGCCAAGATTTGAGTGCAAAGACAATCGCCGCCAACTAAAAATCATGAGTGGGATAGTTCTTATCATGAACTTTGAGTTGCCTACTCCCAAAGCATATCACTCTCCCTTCTTGCATCAGGACAGCGCCTAATCCCGTGCCACATGCATCGATGTACACGGTAAACAACTTCACTCCATCGGGTAATGCTAGAATCGGACCTGTGGTGAGGGATTTCTTGAGCCTTTGAAAAGCAAGCTCACACTCTATGTCCCATGCAAAGATTAAGTTATTCTTCGTTAACTTAGTAAGAGGGGCTGACATCTTAGCGAAGTCCTTAATGAACTTCCTATAAAATCCTGCCAGACCGAGAAAGCTTCTCACTTCAGTTGCATTCTTCGGAACTTTCCATTCTTGTACCGCCACTAATTTAGCGGGATCCACAGCCATGCCTTGCTTAGAAACTATATGCCCAAGGAACCGAACTTCCCTTCTCCAAAAATGGCATTTGGAGAACTTGGCTTTTAACTGATGAGCTCTAAGCGTATCCATAACCTCCTTGAGATGTGTAGCATGCTCTTCCTCGTCCTTAGAGAAGATCAGAATATCATCCACGAAGACAACCACAAACTTGTTAAGGAACTCCCTAAACACCCTACTCATCAAATCAACGAAATATGCGGGTGCATTAGTCAAACCGAACAGCATGACGAGCCATTCAAAGAATCCATCTGGAGTCCTAAACGCAGTCTTGTCAATACTATCCTCAGCCACTCTAAGCTGATGAAATCCGGTGGCTAGATGTTGAGAGAAAATAGAAGAACCTACAAGCTGGTCAAAGAGATCATCAATCCTCGGTAACGGGTTCCTATTCTTCTTTGTCATCTTGTTTAACTCACGATAATCAACACATAGGAGAAGCGAACCATCCGCCTTAGTAGCGAATACCACAGGAGCACCCCATTCAGAAATGCTTCGCCTAATGAAATTTTTCTCAAGCAACTCCTTGACTTACTTGCTAAGCTCTCTTCTTTCTCGCGGGGCCATGTGCCTAACAGGCAATGAAACTGGCTTGGCATTATCAAAAAGATAAATACGGAAGTCTATCTCGCGTTTAGGGGGTAACCCCTTCACCTCATCAAAGACATCAGGATATTCTCGGACCACCCTCACAGATTGGAGATTGTCAATAGACGAGTCGAGGGATTCAAGATAACATAACATGACGGGATCCATAGGGTTACAAGAAATCTCTAGGGTATTGCCAAGGCGAGTCATAAGCCTCACTACCCTATGCTCCCAATCGAGAATGGCTCCATAACTGGACAACCAATCCATGCCCAAAATCAACCTGTATCCCATGAACCCGAGAACATAAGCATTACATGTGAATTCTACGGTCAAGATAGAAATCCTCAAATCCATACAAATCATAGATAGATGGGCGGAACCCCCAATTGGATTTGAAACACTAACGGGATCCTCAACTAGACTAGTACTTAGGTGCAAACTTTCAACAATGTCAGAAGAAATAAAGGTATGCGATGCGCCAGAATCAAATAAAGTTCGAACAGGAAAACCAGAAATGTAAACAAGGCTTTCTACATAAATACTACCTCGGTCCGGAGCTGGAGTAGTGTTGAGAGCATGCATCTGCCCTCCAGAAGGTCCTGCCCGCTGAGTCTGTCCTTGCCCCTGTCCTTGCTTCTTTGGGCAATCCTTACTGTAGTGTCCAGACTCTCCGCAATGAAAGCATTCTCCCAACTTCCTCTTCTTCTTCCTACAATCTTTGGCTATGTGTCCAGTGATCCCACAGAAGTTGCACTTCCTTGTCTCCCTTGCCTTGTTGTTGTTAGCCTTATTACCCTTGTTGTTCTTGTTGTTCTTGTTGTTCTGGTTGCTCTGGTTGTTCTGGTTGCCTCCCCACTTGGAGTCCGCCTTCTTGGTTTGAGTCTCATTAAGCTTAACTTCTTTCTTGCCATTCTTATCATCTTCTTGAAGCAAGGCCATATCCACTAAGCTCTCAAAAGTGGCCCCCATGGGTATATGAGACATGGCCAAACCTTGCAATGGTTCATTCAATCCTCGAGCAAAGCGTAGAGTCTTCTTCTGAGGTGTGTTAACCATGTCTAAACCGAATCGAGCAAGCTGGTTAAACTTATTCACATACTCCCTCACGGTCATGTCCCCTTGCTTCAAAGATATAAACCTCTCCATTTGCAGATTCTCTTCAGCAGATGATAGAAACTTAAGCCCAAACCTCATCCTAAAGTCGGCCCAAGTCTCTATAGGCCTAGTAGCGTTGGTGACTTCCCACCAATAAGCAGCTTCCTCTTTCAATAGCCATACTGCCAAAAGAACTTTCCTACGATCTTCTACATCAAAGATAGCAAAAAGGTCTTCAGTTTCCCTTAACCAGTTTCTTGCCTCAACAAAAGTCTCTGTCCCAACAAAATTCTTGCCACCCATCGCCTTAAAGTCTTTGCAAATCTTCGTGAAATCCGCTTGTGGACGCTGAGGAGGAGGAGGAGGAGGAACCTCAGGTACGGGAGGAGGAGTGGGAGTGTTTGCTGGGCCGGCTCCATTTTCCCTAGCCTCCATGTACCTCCTAAACCAAAGAGGTACCTATATTCCCTCCGGGATGATAAAGTTATCGTCCATACTGAAATGAAGTAAAAGATAGATTTAGAACAAGGAAACAAAGGATAGTGCTAATGGCTTTTGGGGAGTGGCCTTTTAAAATAAACTAGACTTTACTTAATTGGTTTTGAAAATAGTTTTTCAAAAGGGTTTTTAAAACCTTTGTCCGGTCTAGTAAACCTCATGCTTTGATACCAAATGTAACACCCCACCTCCGCCAGGGTCACTCACGAGTGATTGCACAAGTTTTGGAGGGGTGTTGTCTAGGTTAACATGCACAGAGATATCACAAGACAGAACATAGATAAATAAGTAAAGCAGCGGTCGAAGTTTAAAAACCATAGTTAACCATTTCAAAACCAAAGTCAACTTACATCAAAATACTTAGTCATCATTTTCCAACTACTACAAGTCTAGAAACATAAACTGAAAATAACATAAAGTAAACTATCCCCAAAATAGATGTGGTGAAGTCATAGCAAGCTCAAGTCCAAACCGTACATGAGCTATCAAGAAAGCAAGCCAAATGTCCAAGCTAAGCACTAGTGTTCCCTCCCTGAGAACCTGGATGGTGGGGAACGGAAGAAAAGAGGCGAAAGAAAAAGGGTCAGTCATAAAGACTGGTAAGTCCTACATACTATTAGTATAAAAACTAATGAAGTTAACTAGACATGAGAAACTAAGATGAAATATAAAGATGGTAACTAACTGGCATGATAAATAGATAACAAGGTAGATCAAGTGTGGCATCACATATACAAGGTTTAGTTTTGCACCAATAGTACTAGTATTCTAACCCATGTCAAGTATAAACAAGAAATGATCCCTTGGCCCAATATCATGAGATGACCCAAGTTAAGGTCCAACTATACGGTCTAGTCGATCGGCTCCCTATAAGCCTAGCTCGTCGAGTGTCGGTGTCATACGGCCCAATCACGGAATGTAGTCAACTGTGCTAGGTCCACCCTAGGGTGTATCAAGCCCTAGGGTGCCAACCACTGACACAAATCAAGCACGCACAGTCTAAACCTACTGGTGCCCGTGCCTTTTTTATTCCAACTCCGACTATGTGCACGACCATAGCCCGCCTGAACCTACACTGGCACACCTACTCAGCCGTCTTTCTGGTCGCTTACAATCAGCCCAGTAATCGTGCCCCACCCTAGCCTAGTCCCTAGGGTATCGTGATACATCTAAGAGGGTTACTGCTGAAAAGGACCACGTAACTAGGGTTTCTAACGGCTTAAGTGTGGTTAACCCTATCCAATCATGTATTAAGTTGGTTAAGTGTATCCAAGTGGTTCATGACTTAACCCTATCATGTGGCATTAATTAACTTAATGCGCCCAACCTCTCACATTAGACTTTGTTGTGATTACTGGATGTGCCGGGCGGGTCCGGGCAGATTTACACCACAACCTAGTCTAACCTCGAGTTTCAAGCGCGATATGACCAACTACTCACATTGGGTCCTATTGTTTGTAGCCACTGGATTTGCCGAGCGGTTGCGGGCAGATTTACGCTACAAACTCAACCCAACCTCGAGTTGGCCACTTTATGGTTTTCTACATGTCATGACCACATTCAAGTTTCCAAGCATAATCAATTTTCATGTCACATTTCAAGTCATGTTTTCATGTCATTTCAAGTTCGCCTAACTACCCATAACGTATTCCCATCGCACGTAAATTCGCATCAATACAAATAGATCAAGAAGGGGAACATAACAATATGACAAAGATGGGCATAAGGTGGTAAAGTTGGTCATAAGTTAAACATGATGATATTTGAGGCAAAAGTGTTCATCACAACTAGCATATAGGATTATTGGCCTCAAAACATGTATGACATCAAACTTAGCAAATAAGGTGATAACATGGTAATAGTTGACATAGAGTGATAAACTTGTGACTAGCATGTAGTTCAACATCATAAGCGAGTTAACATCAAGGTTATATGGGGTTCTATGTTGCATTATGCATAATCCCCAAAAAAAAGCTCATAGCTTTCTACCCAAAAATCAAGATGAATGGTACTAGGTTCATGATAGTTCCACAATCATAGATCAAAAGAGTCATGAATGGATCTATGCATACAATGATAGACCTAAGACAAGTATTACACAAAAATCCCATTTCAACTTGCTACATGTTCATATTAATTTCATAGTTTAAATCTAAGAGTAGAGTGGGGCTTACAAATCGTGGCTATGAGAACTAGAACGAAATAAAACAAGATAGAGACGTTGTAGAAGCTCTAGGAATGATGTAGCAACACTAGAAGCCTTGAGAAATAAGTAGCTCCTTTGATTCGATG
The DNA here is from genome assembly GCA_030737875.1 of Allium sativum. NCBI lineage: Eukaryota > Viridiplantae > Streptophyta > Magnoliopsida > Asparagales > Amaryllidaceae > Allium > Allium sativum. Next base: position 178,622,120 of record CM060924.1, read on the forward strand.
GAGAAAGATTGCTCCTTTTGCCTTAGGTCTAGTTTAGAACTCTCAAGCTCTCAAGATAAAGATGGAGGCCATGATTAGGAGCATTTTGGCAGCACTTAGTTGTTAGGATGATTTGTGGTGGTTTAGGCTAGGTCTTAGGGTGTTTTTATAGGAGCAAAGACAAGATTAGGCCATAGGATTAACCCTAGTTTAGATCTGAACCCTCAAATCACGTCACAGGCCAGTAGAACAGACCCAAAGGAGCAAACAGGTGCACCAAGCCAACATGGCCGACCAGGGAAGTCGACCCCCAGGTCGACACCCAAGTCGACTGGGCAGACGACCTGGGCTGGGGCAGGTCGACTCCCCAGTCGACACCCCAGTCGACCTGGGGCTGGGCGGGAAATTTTCCCGCCCAGTCTATTTGGGGCTGAATTTGAACTTCGAGCTGAATTTTGAATTTTCTGAAATCTTCTATGGGCCATAACTTGGTCATACGGACTCCGATTTACGAAATTTCGAACTCGTTTTCAAGCAGAATTTCGAGACGAACGAAATGGCGTAACCCGTTCCCATTGATTCTTAACTTATAATTTAATTCTTCCCTGATTTCTTGTTTTAACATGTTATAAAAATTCGGGTTGTTACACCACATAAGATCGATCTGATAGGGGTGAGAATGACGAAGAAGGATGATCATATACATGGCTCCTTTTTTCTCTACTCATGTTTTTACTCATTCCAACTTCTTTTTCTCTCAGTTCTATTTTGATTAGTTTATTTATATAGGCTCAAAATTTCTTGTTGTTAATTAAAGTATCATTTTTTTATTTATTTTATATTAATTTTAGTAGCAGATTTTTTGTGTTAGTTTTACATATCATAAGTATCATTTATTTATTTATTTAGTAGCAGATTTTAGAGACTATAGGTACATTTTTGAAGAAAATATGCTTATTTTTTATTATATACAAAATGAATTTGTGTTGATTAAACATGATGATAAATGAGTTGAATTAGTGTTTTCTTACTATCAAATATTTAATAAAGTCGGATAGTATCAAATATTTATTGAGATCGGCTAGTATAAAGTATTTATCGAAGTTTGTAATTAATATTTTTCTTATTAATTTCGGTGGCATATTTAAAGTATCAGTTTTATATGTTGTAGGTATCTTTTTTGAAGAAAATTATACATTTTATTTATGATTATTAAGTTCAATTAATATCCTTTTTGTTATACCGTTTTTTCTTTAGCACCATTTCCTATAATATTGCAGTGTTAAAATACTTTGATGTTTCGTCTGTTCAATTTTTTTATATTTATACATAGAAATATAATAGTTATTACAATCTTCTTTGCACAAATACTACAAGAAAAACCGCATATAGCAGCGACAAAATCCGCTTCTAATCCGTCGCTAAACAGGCATTAGCGACGGATTCCTACATAACTTGTGTCGGTAAAAACCATGACGGTATTTATATCAGATTTTGCAACGGGATTTAGAATGAGTTTTTCAACATTTTACTAATTTTATAATAAAAAAATTATTTATTAATTTAATTTTAATTTATATACCGTCTATTTACCGATGGATAATTAATTTATAATAAAATATTATTTATAAAAGATGTTGGTAAATCCTTACCAATTACCAAGGGATTAGCGATGAAAATTAAGTTAAGGTAAACTTAACCTCCCTTTTTTGTTGGTAATCTGCTGTTATTCCCCTTCTGATCTCTCTCTCTCTATATATATATACACACACACACTCACTCACTCATAACACACATAATTTGTGTTCCATTCAATACACAATCCTAATTTAAATACATCACAATTAATATCAACACACACATCGCATAATCAATGTATTATATTAATCACACATCTCATTATCAACATTCAATATTACATAATAGACATAGTAAACATTCTTACATCAAAAATACATAATACATCCATAATATTTCATAAACAATACTAAAAAGTACAAACCAAAATATAGTTCTGGCATTTCAAATCCTAACTTGTTGTGGCATGTTCCCGCTTTTTTGCATCAAAGATGTCTATCTTCCTACAAAACAAAAATTCTCTAGTTATACAGAAAGTCATAGAAGTAAAGAGTATTACTTTTTACCCATCTAAATAAATCAATCTACCTCTCCCCAAAGACAATAACTAAAGACCACAAAATTACCAAAAGGAAATAAGCAAAATTTGTGCAGTATAAATTTATTATAAGCTTTATCATATCTCATTTAAATTACCTCCTTCAATAGCCCCGCCATCGACCAGAGTGCAAACAGCAGCTTAGCAGCCACATTTAACCATTTGCTGCCTCATCCACCTTCCCATTGTAACCTGAGAGCAAAAATCACTTCTTAATAAACAGTCATGCCAGCTTTTCCACAACCGGTCCTACCACTTTAACGACCAGCCTCTACCACAACCAGTCCTGCAGCAGCTATATCAAATGGTAAATTTCATCTCTTTGAAGCCAAAAATAACATTATAGCATCAATAAATAACAAAGGCAACATTAAAATAACCAATGGCTTTGGATAAGATGGGTAAAGAAGTATATCACAAGTATCACAAAAAGATTAAAAATGTGTGTAGAAGAGTTGCTCCTAAGATTTTTTTTCACTGCCTATTTGAAAGGAATTTGAGAAAATGAAGCTACTTCATCCATGTAGCTACTGAAAAGAAGAAATAAAGCAAGAGCAGCTGGGCCAATAGCAAATCCTTTAGTAGTAGCTTTTGTAATGTTGCCAACAACATCCAATAAGTCTGTGATTTCCTGAACACTTTTAGGCTGTAACAGACATAAAAAAAGAAAGTGGTACATATATATTAGCGAAAATTTTATTGCTATAAACGATAAAAACAATGAAGTTTCAAGAAAAATAGTAATAAAGTTTAAGTTGTAATAGACGCATACCCGTTATGTTGTCTGTAATTTTAGATTTTTGTTTGTACTTATAAATTTGTTGCATAAAAGGTTAAGCCATAAAACCAGGTGAAACAGTACACATCTAGTTTATCAAAATTAATTATATTACATACATTCATGCATAGGTTAGGAAGAAATGTAAGTTAGATAGTTATATCATGTATCCTCAGCAAATTTCAAGTGCAGAGTATATAAGGTCTCACATATTTGAGATGAAATAAAATTCAAAGAAAGTCATGAATGTATAATATACTATGCTAATCATTCAGTTGTCATACACCGATCATTACAGTAGGAAAACCAAAATGCTTTAATCAATAATACTACAGCAGGTGGTCAGGAAATGTGAAAGGGGAACATATATTTTCAGGAAAAAAGAAGTATATCAAAGGGTACCTATCTCAAACCAATTATGGAAGATATAAAAGCAGCATAGCTAAGGTAGTCACAGTTGTTGATGCATTAATAGTCCTGAAGGGAAGGCGGAGGTCTTGCTAAAGTGGATGACAAAGGTTATTTTATTATGAGTTTGATAGAATCATCAGTGAATGTACAAAAAATATTACTGGGTTTGTAAAAAAAGACCGTACTAAGTGTAATAGTAACAGTGCAGGTTGACACTACACCAAAATAGCAAATATGGCACACCTGGATGCTGAGATTTGATACGGATTAAACCCGTATCAAATTTGATATGGCTCAAAGCTGTTTCAAATTTCATTTGCTACATCTTAACCGATCCGCACCTCCCTCTAGCCTTAAAATCTGACCGTAGATCTTGGGAACTTCGGATTGCTTCATCTCAAACACGTTCGAGCCTTATCAAATTTTCCCCGTCCCTTCTCATGTTTGTTTCTCGCTTCTCCGTCTTCACGTTTTCATTTCGGCCGACATAAAAGAATTAGGGCCCTACCCCAAATCTTGGGCGAATTGGTTTCGTCCTCCCTTATTTTGGAGAACCATCCTCTGCTTCAGGCGAGCGATTTGATTTTGGCCTCCCTCCTTTTAATGAATCGGCTTTTCTTCGGGCGAGTAATCAAAATCAACTTCATTCAATTCGATTTCGGTAACGAATTTATTAAATTAGATTCGACTCCAAGCTATTAGAGTTCAACTTTAGCTACCCCAATCTCCTTTGATTCCATCCAATACCTATAACGAAAATTAGAAGACTACATACCTTACAGTATGTTCAACTCATCCTGATACTTTACTTTTCTGCGTTATTTACAGTGTTTTTTTGTTTTTTTTTGTTTAAGATGTTGTCGATGATTGTATTATTTACATTGTTACAGCAAAATCATTAATAAAAGAATAGTAGTTGTATAATAACTTCATTAATCTTAGAATAAAGTATTAACAAACTGAAATGGTTATGTTCTATCTTATTCAAAGAAGAACTGAAGAAGCATCAGAGGCATATTCTAGACTACAAAGTAGTATAATAGGTACAGTATAAATTCTAGATTGCATCATTCGACTTTACTGATGGTGATTTTGTTTTCTCTATAACAGGAGTTGTGGTACTCATCTCATGGCCGTATCTAAAATGAAATATAGAAAATAATAGGTACAGTACAAATTCTAGATTCCATATTCTAAACTAAAGTTAGGATTAGTAATAAGGTAGAGTAGATTTTTAGAGGGACCAACTGCTTTGTTGTAAAATATGAAATATGAGCCATGGAAATTAAACATTTAGAGATAAACAAGCTGAGTAATAAATATTGCCTGTGTTCAGAATGACTATGTAATGTAATAAATTTTTACATTAGATTAAATAACATTGATTCCAATTACAATTGGTTCTATTAAATATATGAACTAAACAAATTCATATATAGTTTTTGCATGTCAAATCTATTTTATGTTTAACATGACCAAATTCAAATTATTGAGAATGATTTAGCTGCTTTTAGTATTATTAGTTTTAAGGCTGGAACTTTATTTTGAACATAAAATTTAATTTAATTTGATTGGTAATCTCCGTGAATGCATTTTGCGAAATCAATTTTGTTTCCTGTTTTAAATAATGAATTACTTCAACTTGAATGCACAAGGGCTCAAACGATTTCCCTATTTTTGCAATATATAACAAATATGCATTTCAAAAGGTACTTGGTATTGGTACGTTTTAATATTCACTTAAGTAGTTAGATGGATTCCTATATGTGCTGATACAAGGAATTCTTTCTAGCCTTTCAAGCCAGTGGAGATAAAAATCCCTGAACCTTTAAAAAGGCCTAGCTGTGAAAAAAATTCACTTCATATGAAGTTACTTACTAACTTGACTGCTATATGTATAGATTTAAGGAAATCATGTGTGTTAATGGTCTTTAGAATTCATCATTCTTGGTTTGTATCTCTTCAGATTGAATTCATTTAGAATGCGCTGTACAAATTTTACATGCATAATTGAAATATCATGGAGTTTGCTACATTTTGTGTATGCATATGCAAAAAATGTTTTATAAGTGTTGAACCGCTAATGCCAAACAGTCCTACTCATTTTTTAGCAGTTAAAACTATTTTATCATGCTTCATTGCTGCGTTTGTAGCATTCTTTGGAGCAACACTGCCTGAAGTAGCACCTGTAGAGGTAGCATGTTAGTTTTCTTTTCTTAGCATTCCCAGCAGTATAATTTTTGATTTTGTTGCTCAGGACATATCATATATTTCACAGGTTATTATCATGATATATCATATATTCTGATCATCCAAATGTATGTTAAGGAGAGAACTAATTCGCATTAAATTTCCCTTTTATTGAATGAACATATAATAAGTTGATGCAAATTATGGGTGTACTTGCAGGTAACTAGATGAGAAAATTGAGGTTTAGTATGCGTGAATCGAGCGCACAGTGGTTTAGTGAAGATCTGCATCAGCACTGAATTTGTCACATTATAAGGGTTTCTTCATGGTTGCTGGTTTTGGTGAGCATACAAGTGAAGAGATTGACTTTTACAGAGAAATGATTTAGAGTGGTGTGATTGTTATAACCAATGCCCGAGCACGGAATTCGATTCACAATATGCACCGCGATTGACAAAGCTTCGGCCCAAAATCCCTTAGACAAACCCGACGTCAATCTCAAGCAAGCTTTCTCATGTAGAGTTCGGTTCATTCTCTCCGCTACTCCATTAGATTGCAGATCTCCCGGTGTAGTAAAATGTCTCCAGATTCCGTGATGCTTAGAATACTCCAAGAATTCACGCGAGACATATTCGCTGCCATTGTCGGTCCTTAACACCTTCAAAGTCTTACCACTCTCATTCTCAACAAGAGCCTTCCACACTTTGAACTTAGCAAATGCCTCCGACTTGGCCCCCATTACATACACCCATACCTTGCGAGACAAATCATCAATGAAAGAGATATAATACCTTGCTCCTCCCAAAGAAGCAACCGGTGCCGGTCCCCAAACATTCGAATGAACATACTCAAGAACCTCCTTTGAGTCATGCTTGCATTCATCGAATGATACCCTTGTTTGCTTCCCCATGACACATTCCTCGCAAAACTCTAGTTTGTTGAAGCTCTCACCCTCAATCATCTCCCTCTTCCGAAGAATATCCAAACTCCTCTCCGAGACATGACCCAATCTCAAATGCCACAACCGTGTCGCATCCAAGTCACGAGAACTATCAACACCCACACAAGTCTCACCTCCTACGGTCACACCTTGAAGCAAATATATACCATGAGTCCTAGCTCCCTTCATAACCACAAGTGCTCCCTTCGAAACCCTCAAGAAATCCTTCTCGATAGTGATCTTGCATCCTAGAGAATCCAATTTCCCCAAAGATATAAGCGACTTCCTAAGTCCCTGAACATAGCTAACATTGGTGAGCGTGCGAACAACTCCATCAAACATCCTTATTTGCACGGAGCCACTACCCATCGACTCGCAAATAGCACCATTTCCCATAGCAATTGAATTTCCCTCTTTGACCTCAAAGGATGAAAAACAATTTCTATTTGGCGTCATATGATACGACGCACCCGAATCGAGCACCCATTCATTACCCGAAACACCCGTTGCTACCGCCGTCAACACATTCTCATCTATCTCACCATCCCCACTCTCCACCGCCACGGATGAAGACGCTACTTCCTTCTTATCTTTGTCCGGACATTCATTCTTCCAATGTCCCAGTTTCTTACAAATAAAGCACTTGCCATTTCTCTCTTTCGATTTACCTCTTCCACCGGGTTTTCTTGATTTAGAACGCCCCCGGTTTCCTTTCTTCACATTCTTTTCTTTCTCCACAAACAACCCGTGACTATTACTAGCTCCCATACTACCCTCACTCATCTCCTTCATTTGATCTCTCAACTCCTCACTAAGAAGACCTGTCTTGACATCATCTAGAGTCAAGGTATCCCGGCCATAGATCAAACTATTAGAGAAACCCGTATAATGGTCCGGCAACGAACACAATAATATCATCGCCTTTTGCTCTTCCTCAATATTCAAATCAACGGCCTTCATCTTCATGAGCAAGTCATCAAAGGCATTCAAATGTGCCTCAAGCGAATTAACCTCCTTCATCTTGAAGGTGAAAAACGTTCGCAACAAGATCAAATGGTTAGTGAGCGACTTCTTCATATAAAGTTCTTCCGACTTGTCCCAAATACCTTTAGCGGTAGTCTCACCACTAATTTCGGAGATCACATTCTCCCCCATAGCAAGTTGAAGAGTAGTGTAAGCCCATTCCTCCATCTCCTCTCTCTCAATATCCGAGATATCACTTGGCAATAAGTGAGTATCAAATACTACTCGGTGCACCTGATTCCGCCTAAGAACCACTTTCATTTTCCATTGCCACTTCTCAAAGTCATTATCACCATTCCACTTGTCAATAACCAATTGAGAACCCGACGCCGCATACGAACCCCGTACATAAGGCACCACACTATTCGGACTTCTGGTTGAAGGACTTACTGAGCTACTATCCGTCTCCGGCATTTTCACAAACATCTAACAAGCACCAAAACAGCTCTGATACCAACTGTTATAATCGTTGTGATTAATCCGATTCAAGACCACTCGGATCCGATATCTAAACCACAAAGCGCTAGCGGAAGACTAGATCGTTGTTAGACTTGTAAAAACAACCAAAGCAATAACTCTAGTCACAAAACCAATATCAAGCAATCACGAACAATCCAAATCTCAATCACAAGCAAGAAACTAATGACAAAGTAGCAAAAATAACTCACACAAAGATTTATAGTGGTTCCACTAACTTCTTGTTAGTGTACATCCACTTTGGAGAGAGTATTTTATTTCCACGATGAAAGGAATACAAGAGATTGATCCAATAATCACTATATTTCAATATAGAAAAGTGTTTGAGGAGAATAGAATTGAAGAATTTGAATTAGGTTATAAACCCTAATTCTCCCTTGAGAATAAACCCTTGATGCCAAATCAAGTATCCAATCTCTTTCCACTAACACCTCAGAAAATAGCTTATATAGGAATGGGGCCAATTACCAAAATTGCCCTCAAAGCTTCACAAAACAGCTTGCCAAGTTTCCAGCCTGAAATAGCCTATTAGCCGCCTCAAACGTCTGTCGTTAGGCCTGACAGACGTCTATCCCATCCTAGGAATTCCTTGTGCTCCTGCACTCAGCTCAGATATCTGTGTCCATATGACAGACGTCTGTTGGAGCTCTCGGGTAAAACATTTCCTGACAACAGACGTCTGTCCCCCTTTGGTCAGACGTCTGTTGAGACCCTCAGGAAATTGTTCCCTGTGGTCACAGACGTCTGTCCAAGGAGCGACAGACGTCTGTGCTAAAGCTCTCAGCTTCACCTCACTACACCATAACACAATCTCCCCCAACAAACTCTGATTTGCAAACAGACACCTCCGACGCGAAGCTATCTTCATCCTCTTCAATCTACCATATAGTATCGCATACTTCAACACTCCACCTCGATACTATAACCATCTCAACTCCAAACACCAATGCACCCAAGCATTTCCTTCTACCTTCGACCAAGCAAACTTGAATGTTTCCCCAATGAGCTCCGGCATGGCCACCGCCCATTGCACTAAACCAACGAGTTCAGGCAAAGCCCCCATTCGCCAATGTAGTGTTGAAAACATTCAAACCAAAACCCTTCTCACCAAAAGACAATGTACTCGGGAGTGTAACGAGTACTTACCTTGAAGATAGATTTCCAATCTCTCACCGCTATTCCTTTCCATCAAACACAAAATCACTCTCTCCACCTTGTGCCACCCCGTGGCACCTAGCAACTCAACAAGCGAATTAAGTTCGAGCAATGCTCGAACTTCCCATACGGTAATGCTTTCGTAAACATATCAGCCGCATTATCCTTTGTGTGCACTTTCCGAAGGTATAATAGCTTACCCTCATCCATGGCAACAAGAAATGACTCTCTCACCTCAATATGCTTGGTCCGTGAGCTAAACGCCAAATTCTACATCAAATGGATAACACTTTGGCTATCACATCGAACATCAACACTCTCATGTTCGAAACCCAAGTCACACAACAATCGCTTCAAGTAGAGTGCTTCCTTGGCCGCTTCCACAGTGGCAATCAACTCCGCCTCCGTAGTGGATAAAGCAACTACGGTTTGCAATCGCGATCTCCAACTAATGGCTGTCCCGCCAAGTGTGAAGACATACCCGGAAGTTGATTTCCTCTGATCCCTATCACCAGCGTAGTCCGAGTCACAATAACCAACCAACTTGCAACTCTTTCATCACTACCACCAAAGATAAGTCCATGAGATGTTGTGCCTTTCAAGTATCTCAATATAGCCTTCACGGCTTCCTAATGCGATTTCCCCGGATTAGCCATATACCGACTAACCACCCCGACGACAATTGCAATATCGGGCCTTGTACACGCCATTGCGTACATCAAACTACCAACCGCACTTGCATATGGCACCTTTGCCATATAAGCCTTGTCTTTATCCCCGATAGCTGATCCCTTCTCCAAAAGCTTCATATGAAAAGGTCAAGGTGTATTTAAAGCCTTTGCATCCTCCATGCTAAACCGGCAAAGCACTTTCTTAATGTATTCGTTTTGAGTCAATCTTAACTCAAAACGCTTTCGGTTCCTTCCAATTTCCATGCCCAAGATTTTTCTTGCTTCTCCAAGATCCTTCATCTCGAATTCCGATTTCAAAAGCATCTTTAACTTGTTGATTTCATTTCGATCCTTGGAATCAATGAGCATATCATCCACATACAAGAGTAAATAATCCCAAAAATCATTTCCCAACCTCTTGAAATATACGCAAGCATCCTTGATGCTTCGATGGAAGCCACTTTCAAGCACGAAATGATCGAATCTCTTGTACCATTTTATAGGCAATTGCTTTAACCCATATAGTGATTACTTCAACTTGCAAACCATATTAGACTTACCATCTACAACAAACCCTTCCGGTTTCTCCTTGTAGATGTCTTCATCCATGTCTCCATGCAAGAAGGCGGTTTTCACATCAAGTTGCTCCAACTCCAAGTCATAGATAGCAACTATGGCTAGTAAAACTCGGATAGATGTATGACAAACCACCGGTGCAAAAATTTCATCATACTCCTTTCCTTTCTTTTGTGAGAACCCCCCTGCCACTAACCTTGCTTTGTACCTTCCATCATCCTTCACCTTGTAAATCCATTTGCACCCTATAGCACAGTTTCCTTGAGGAAGTGGAACCAACTCCCAAGTTCGGTTCTTCATAAGCGATTGCATCTCTTCCTCCATGGCGCAAATCCACTTCGAGCTCTCTCTCAACTCCATGACGTCATCCAAGTCCATCGGCTCATCTTGGACTACATTGAGAGCATAGTCCAAATGATCACTAAAGCTAAGGTAGTTCCAATCACCATATCTTTCGGGAGGCCTTATTGCACGTCGACCAACCCAAGTAGCAATACTATCATCCAAACCCCTTTCGGCTCCACCTTGAGTCGAAACTTCTCTAGTATCATGTACATCACCAACATCATCACTAAAGGAACCATGTGGACTATGTGATGTTTCATTAGCCGCTTCATCCCCACGAGCTTCTTCAACTCTACTACCACTTGGACGGAAAGTGGGAATGACTTCCTTCTCCTTTGATTCACCATGAACCAAATCCGGAACATCCGATGAGCTCTCATTCACCTTGAATAAAGCCGACTCATCAAAAGTGACATGAAGAGAATTAACAACCTTCTTCGTTTTCGGATTCCAAATCCGATAGCCTTTCACGCCATCCGTGAAACCAAGCAAGATCCCCTTGAATGCCTTAGCTCCAAGCTTATCATTCCCTGGATCATGCACATAAACCGGGCTACCAAACACACGAAGATATCTCAAGTCAACACTCTTCCCTTTCCACATTTCCTCCGGAATTTTGTTACCAATGCCCGAGCACGGAATTCGATTCACAATATGCACCGTGGTTGACAAAGCTTCGGCCCAAAATCCCTTAGACAAACCTGGTGTCAATCACAAGCATCGAGCTTTCTCAAGTAGAGTTTGGTTCATTCTCTCCGCTACTCCATTAGATTGCGGATCTCCTGGTGTAGTAAAACGTCTCCGGATTCCGTGATGCTTACAATACTCCAAGAATTCACGTGAGACATATTCGCCGCCATTGTAGTTCCTTAACACCTTCAAAGTCTTACCACTCTCATTCTCAACAAGAGCCTTCCACACTTTGAACTTAGCAAATGCCTCCGACTTGGCCCCCATTACATACACCCATACCTTGCTACACAAATCATCAATTAAAGAGATATAATACCTAGCTCCTCCCAAAGAAGCAACCGGTGCCGGTCCCCAAACATCCGAATGAACATACTCAAGAACCTCCTTTGAGTCATGCTTGCCTTCATCGAATGATACCCTTGTTTGCTTCCCCATGACACATTCCTCGCAAAACTCTAGTTTGTTGAAGCTCTCAACCTCAATCATCTCCCGCTTCCGAAGAATATCCAAACTCCTCTCCGGGACATGAACCAATCTCAAATGCCACAACCGTGTCGCATCCAAGTCACGAGAACTATCAACACCCACACAAGTCTCACCTCCTACGGTCACACCTTGAAGCAAATATATACCATGAGTCCTAGCACCCTTCATAACCACAAGTGCTCCCTTCGAAACCCTCAAGCAATCCTTCTCGATAGTGATCTTGCATCCTAGAGAATCCAGTTGCCCCAAAGATATAAGCGACTTCCTAAGTCCCGGAACATAGCTAACATTGGTGAGCGTGCGAACAACTCCATCAAACATCCTTATTTGCACGGAGCCATTACCCATCGACTTGCAAATAGCACCATTTCCCATAGCAATTGCATTTTCCTCTTTGACCTCAAAGTATGAAAAACACTTTCTATTTGGCGTCATATGATACGACGCACCCGAATCGAGCACCCATTCGTTACCAGAAACACCCGTTGCTACCGCCGTCAACATATTCTCATCTATCTCACCATCCCCACTCTCCACCGCCACGGATGAAGACGCTACTTCCTTCTTATCTTTGTCCGGACATTCGTTCTTCTAATGTCCCGGTTTCTTACAAATAAAGCATTTGCCATTTCTCTCTTTCGATTTACCACTTCCATCGGGTTTTCTTGATTTAGAACGCCCCTGGTTTCCTTTCTTCACATACTTTTCTTTCTCCACAAACAACCCATGACTATTACTAGCTCCACTACAACCCTTACTCATCTCCTTCACTTGATCTCTCAACTCCTCACTAAGAAGACCTGTCTTGACATCATCTAGAGTCAAGGTATCCCGGCCATAGATCAAACTATTAGAGAAACCCGTATAACGGTCCGACAACGAACACAATAATATCATCGCCTTTTGCTCTTCCTCAATCTTCAAATCAATGACCTTCATCTTCATGAGCAAGTCATCAAAGGCATTCAAATGTGCCTTAAGCGAATTACCCTCCTTCATCTTGAAGGTGAAAAATGTTCGCAACAAGATCAAACGGTTAGTGAGCGACTTCTTCATATAAAGTTCTTCCAACTTGTCCCAAATACCTTTAGCGGTAGTCTCACCACTAATTTCGGAGATCACATTCTCCCCCATAGCAAGTTGAAGAGTAGTGTAAGCTCATTCCTCCATCTCCTCTCTCTCAACATCCGAGATATCACTTGGCAATAAGTGAGTATCAAATACTACTCGGTGCACGAACCACTTTCATTTTCCATTGCCACTTCTCAAAGTCATTATCACCATTCCACTTGTCAATAACCAAGACCCGACGCCACGTACGAACCCCGTACATAAGGCGCCACACTATTCAGACTTCCGGTTGAAGGACTTACCGAGCTACTACCCGTCTCTGACATTTTCACAAACACCTAACAAGCACCAAAACAGCTCTGATACCAACTGTTATAACCGTTGTGATTAATCCGATTCAAGACCACTCGAATCCGATATCTAAACCACAAAGCGCTAGTGGAAGACTAGATCATTGTTAGACTTGCAAAAACAACCAAAGCAATAACTCTAGTCACAAAACAAATATCAACCAATCACGAACAATCCAAATCTCAATCACAAGCAAGAAACTAATGAAAAGTAGCAAAAATAAATCACACAAGGATTTATAGTAGTTCCACTAACTTCTTGTTAGTGTACATCCACTTTGGAGAGAGTATTTTATTACCACGATGAAAGGAATACAAGAGATTGATCCAATAATCACTATATTTCAATATAGAAAAGAGTTTGAGGAGAATAGAATTGAATAATTTGAATTAGGTTATAAACCCTAATTCTCCCTTGAGAATAAACCCTTGATGCCAAATCAAGTATCCAAGCTCTTTCCACTAACACCTCAGAAAATAGCTTATACAGGAATGGGGCCAATTACCAAAATTGCCCTCAAAGCTTCACAAAACAGCTTGACAAGTTTCCAGCCCGAAATAGCCCATTAGCCGCCTCAGACGTCTGTCGTTAGGCCTGACAGACGTATGTCTCATCCTGGGAATTCCTTGTGCTCCTGCACTCAGCTCAGATGTCTGTGTCCATATGACAGACGTCTGTTGGAGCTCTCGGGTAAAACATTTCCTGACAACAGACGTCTGTCCCCCTTTGGTCAGATGTCTGTTGAGACCCTCGGGAAATTGTTCCATGTAGTCACAGACCTCTGTCCAAGGATCGACAGACGTCTGTGCTGAAGCTTTTAGCTTCACCTCACTACACCATAACACAATCTCCCCCAACAAACTCTGATTTGCAAACAGTCACCTTCGACTCGAAGCTATCTTCATCCTCTTCAATTTACCATATAGTATCGCATACTTCAATAGCGATAAAGCCAGGAGACAAACTGGTCTAACAATCAATCTCTCTTAGCTTGTATGTATCATTTGTAAAATTCAATTAGCTTAGTTACAACTTCTTTTCGAGCAAATGTGATCTTGTGTAGAGTCAAATGAACGAACGCACTGGTGCTTGTTCACATGTTAAGCTTATATGGTTGATAGTTTCAAGCTGCAATGTGATAAAAGCAGTGGAAAAGCTAAAAGTAGACAAGTGCAGTGTAATAGGTTTCAGTTACAAAGGAATGGTTGCATTCAAAATGGTAGAATCATGAGCACACATGATCCAGTCACTGATTTCAGTTACAGAGGAATGGTTGCATTCGAAATGGTAGAATTCTAGTGTGGAATGGTTACAAGAGTGAAGATGAGCTGATGATGGAATGTAAACTATGTGAAACATCTCTAAATAAACTTATTTTCTTGGTCTGCAAATATACCAGTTAATGAAATTTACAATAACGGTGTAATATAGGTTGATATGGACAATGGAATTCAAATTATTATTTTCTCTTTATTATGTATGAAATATATATATATATATATATATATATATTAATTTGATACGGCTCATAGCCGTATCTAATTTTCAAATAGATACGGCCATGAGCCTTTTCAAATTGACAATTAGATATGGCTCACGGTCGTATCTAATTGAAAATTTGATACGGTCATGAGCTGTATCAAATTATCAATTTGACAAAGATGCCAAATTTGATAGGCCCTGTAACAACCCGTATTTTCAATAACCTGTTATAATGTAAATCGAGGCAGAATTTAATTTAAAAATCTGAATCAAGGGAAATGGGCTATGCCATTGCGTTCGTCTCGGAAAAATGCGCGAAATAGAGTCCGAGTTTTCGAAAATCGGAGTCCGTATGACCCAGTTAAGGCCCGTTGAAGTTTTCAGAAATTTCCATGTTAAAAACAGATTTAAATTTTAAATTAAAAACAAGGATTAGGGCTAACTGGCGTCAGGCGGGGAAAACTCCCGCCAAGACCCCCATGTCGACAGGCATGTCGACAGGTGTCTAAGGGTGTCGACTGCCCTGTCGACAGCCCTGTCGACACGGGGTAGCCGGGCAGTTTTGCTTGGCACACCATTTTGATTTGGGCTTGGTTGTGTGGCTTGGTTCTAGAGAATTCCGAGATCTGACGGGCCTAAACTAACCTAGGGTTAATCCTAGGGCTAAAAACACTCTAATCTTCTATAAATAAGCCCCTAATCCTACCCTAAAACCTCATTATTCATTCTAGCAACCAAACTATGTCAAATTGAATTCTCAAATGGCCTCCACCTAAAAACCCTAGCCTCCACCCTCTTCAAAAATCATTCCTATGAAGATTTTGATGTTCATACAAGCATTTCCAAGTTTTATGAATGATCATTAGCTTGCATACATCATCAAGTTGCAAGCTTTATTTGTTAAGCTAGAGTTTTTGGGGATTTTTGTTAATTGGAGCTTTGTTTTGGGTTTTTATATGCTTGCATAAAGGGCTTCTCAATCTTTATTAGTAGATTTGTGTCTTCATAATATTTGTAAGCCCTCTTACCTTCATTTTAGAAACTCTAAAGTTAATATGTGATGAAAGTTGGGATTTATGCAAGTTTAATAAGTTATGCATGCTTATGCGAGTTCACTATGCTATGTTATGCATGTTTAATAAGTTATGCATGTTTATGCAAGTTCACTATGCCATGATTTGCAAGTTTAACAAGTTATGCATGTTTATGCAAGTTCACTATGTCATGATTTGCAAGTTTAACAAGTTATGCATGTTTATGCAAGTTCACTATGCCATGATTTGCAAGTTTAACAAGTTATGCATGTTTATGCAAGTTCACTATGCCATGATTTGCAAGTTTAACAAGTTATGCATGTGTATGCAAGTTCACTATGCTAAGTTATGCAAGTCCAACATGTTATGCATGTTTATTATGATATGTAAGATTCCTCATGTATGTTGTGCCAAGTTCCCTCTTTCTATCCTTTATGCGTTATGACGAATATATAAGCGATAGAATGACGTTGGGGGTTTTGGGTAAAACTTAAAATACATGAAAATATAAGATTGGGAATTTACCTATTAAGTTAGGTCTACCCCTTGGGAATTTACCTATTAAGTTAGGTCTACCCAAGTATTTGTTAAACTTGTAATTATGTTTTGGAAATTAAAGTGGACATGACACTTAGAAAACATAAGTGTGGCCAACTCGAGGTTGGGTTGAGTTTGTAGCGTAAACCTACCCGGAACCGACCGGCTTAACTAGTTGCTACAAACAATAGGACCCAATGTGAGAAGTTGGTCATGTGTACCTTGGACCCGAGGTTAGACCAAGTTGTGGTGTAAAGCTACCCGGACCCGCCCGGCTTAACTAGTAACCGCAACAAAGTCTAATGTGAGAGGTTAAGGCACAATTAAATTAATTAATCCCTCATGATTAGGGTTAAGTCATGGCCCACTAATACTTAACCAATTTTGGGGATACGAGGGATTGAATGGGGTTAAGTGGTGAACTGTTGGTTACACTTGACTAATTTAATCCATGATTAGTGAGGGGTTAAACCACACTTAACCCTCATAGAAAACCCTAGCAACGTGGTCTGTTCTAGCAGTAATCCCAGTTTGGTATCATTCACAACCCTAGAGGCTAGGCTAGGGCGGGGCACGATTACTGGACTGATGTAAGCGACCAAACCGGTGGCCGAGTGGTACAGCGGTGCGGGTCCAGGCGGGCTACGGACGTGCACGTAGTCCGGTGTTGGACAAACTCGAGGCACGGGTACCAGTAGGACTAGACTGTGCATTATTGCTTAAGTGTCTGGGGTTGACACCCGAGGGCTTGATACACCCGAAGGTGGACCCAGCACAGTCTGACTACAACCATATGTGGGCCGTATGGATACCAACACTTGACGTGTTAGGTTTATAGGGAGCCGATCGACTAGACCGTTGGGCTGGACCTTGTATTAAGGTCACCTCAAGTTATTGGGCCAAAGTTTGGGCTGAGGGATCAATACCTGTTATGTTAGTTTGCTAGTACGCGTGGTGCAAAGCTTAATCTTCTCTATGTGATGACACCTTTATCTATTGCCAGTATGTGCATCTCAGTTTCCATCATGAGGTTAACTTTATTAATTTATAGACTGATCGTAGTAGGGCTTACCAGTCTTTTTGACTGACCTGTTTTCTTTCGCTTCTTTTCTTCCGTTCCCCCCCCCCCCCAGGTTCTCAGAGAGGGAATAGTGGTGCTTAGCTTGGATCGCTTGCTTGCTTGCTGGATAGCTCATGTATGACTGGACATTGAGCTCGCTATGGTTTATCATCTTTATTTTGGGGATAGCACTATGTATTTCAGTATTTCTGTTTATGATGTACTAGACATGTTTATTTTGGCAGTTGACTTTATGATGTACTAAACTTGTTTTGAGATGGTTTGAGATATTCCGCTGTTTTATTCTCACTTACTCTGTTTTACATATATATTTATGTTCTTGTTCTGCCTTGATATATCATTATGCATGTTTACCCAGTTCTAACGCCCCCCCCAGAAGCTAGTGCCCCCGAAAGAGTGACCCTAGCGGAGGTGGGGTGTTACAAATTTGGTATCAGAGCATAAGGTTTACAAGAAAGAACAAAAAGTTTTTAAAAGACTTTTGAAAAACTATTTTCAAAACAAGTATAAAGTATTTTCCAAAGAAAAGTCTAGTATTTTAAAGGCTATTCCCCAAAAAGCCATTAGCGTTATCCTTCGTTCCCTTGACCTAATCTTATCTTATCTTTCGTTTCAGTATGGCTGAGAATCTTGCCATCCCAGATGGAGTGAACGTACCACTCTGGTATAGGAGACTTCTAGAAGCTAGGGCGGCAGCTGGTCCCGCAAACCCTACTCCCACTCCTCCTCCTGTAGTTGAGAATCCTCCCCCTAATGTCCCTCCTCCAGTGGTTCCTGTTCCTCCTCCTCCGGTTGCTGAGGCTCCTCTTCCTCCTCCTCCCCCTCAGCATCCTCAGGTTGAGTTCACGAAGGTTTGTAAAGACTTCAAGGCGATGGGAGGCAAGAATTTCCTAGGCACAGAATCTTTTGTTGAAGCTAGGAATTGGCTAAAAGACACTGAGGACTTGTTTGCTATCTTTGGGATTGATGACGAGAGGAAGATCTTATTGACAGTATGGCTTTTGAAAGACGAAGCAGCCTATTGGTGGGAGGTCACCAATGGGACGAGGCCCATCGAGACTTGGGCCGATTTGAGGGCTAGATTTGTGGCAAAGTTTCTATCTGCTGCTGAAGCGAATTTACAGATGGAGAAGTTCATTGCATTAAAGCAAGGTGATATGACTGTCAAGGAGTATGTGAATAAGTTTAATCAGCTGGCCCGTTTTGGTCTAGATATGGTGAGCACTCCTGAGAAGAAGGCTCTTCGATTCGCCAGGGGATTGAATGAGCCGCTGCAGGGTTTGGCAATGTCACATATTCCGCATGGAGCTACTTTTGAGAGTTTGGTCGATATGGCTCTGCTTCAGGGAGATGGAAAGAAAGAGGTCAAGTCGAGTGAGACTCAAGCAAAGAAGACTGATTCTGAGGGTAAAGGCAATCAAGGTGGTCAAAGCAGTCAGGGGAATCAGAACAAGAGCAAGAAGGGGAACAACAACAAAGGCACGGGAAAGTGCAATTACTGTGGTGTGCCTGGACACTTTGCTAAGGATTGTAGGAAGAAGAAAAGGAAGCTTAGTGGTGGATGTTTTTCCTGTGGTGAGGCCGGTCACTTCAGCAAGGAATGCCCTAAGAAGAAAGGGCAGACTCAGCGTGCTGGGCCTTCAGGAGGGCAAGTTCATGCTCTCAATACCGCTCCAGTTCCCGATCGAGGTAGTGTTTCTGTCGAGAACCTTGTTTATATTTCCGATCTTCCAGTTCGTACCTTGTTTGATTCTGGTGCATCGCATAGCTTTATTTCATCTGATCTTGTTGATAGTTTGCACCTTAGTACTAGCTTAGTTGATGATCCCGTTTGTGTTTCGAATCCCATTGGGGGTTCTGCTCATCTATCTATGATGTGTGAGGATCTGAGGATCTCTATACTCAGTGTAGAGTTCTTGCGTAGTGCGTATGTTCTTGGTTTCAGGGGATACGGATTGATTTTGGGCATGGATTGGCTGTCTAGACATGGAGCCATTCTTGATTGTGAGCATAGGGTTGTGAGGCTTGTGACTCGCCTTGGCAACACCTTAGAGATTTCATGCATTCCAAAGGATCCCGTCATGTTGTGCTATCTTGAATCTCTCGACTCGTCAGAGGAAACCCTTCAGTCTGTAAGGGTGGTCCGAGATTATCCAGATGTTTTTGAAGAAGTCAAGGGATTGCCCCCTAAACGAGAGATTGATTTTCGCATTTATCTGGTGGATAATGCTAAGCCTGTTTCTTTGCCCGTTCGGCACATGGCTCCGCGTGAGAGACGGGAGCTCAGCAAGCAAGTAAAGGAGTTGCTTGAAAAGAACCTCATCAGACGAAGTATATCCGAATGGGGAGCGCCTGTGGTGTTTGCCACTAAGGCAGATGGTTCTCTTCGACTTTGCGTGGACTATAGAGAGTTGAATAAGCTGACTAAGAAGAACAGACACCCATTACCGAGGATTGATGATCTTTTTGACCAGCTAGTTGGTGCTTCTGTTTTCTCTCAGCTTGATCTTGCTACTGGATTTCATCAGCTCAGAGTGGCTGAAGATAGCATAGACAAAACTGCATTCAGAACTCCAGATGGATTCTTTGAATGGCTTGTTATGCCGTTCGGTTTGACGAATGCACCCGCGTATTTCGTGGACTTGATGAGTAGGGTGTTTCGGGAGTTCTTGAACAAGTTTGTCGTGGTCTTTGTGGATGATATTTTGATCTTCTCTAAGGATGAAGAAGAGCACGCGAGGCATCTTGTAGAGGTGATGGATACACTTAGAGCGCATCAGTTAAAGGCCAAGTTCTCCAAGTGTCACTTTTGGAGAAGGGAAGTTAGATTCCTTGGGCATATCGTATCCAAGCAAGGCTTAGCGGTGGATCCCGCTAAGGTGGTTGCAGTTCAGGATTGGAAGACTCCAAGGAATGCAACCGAAGTGAGAAGTTTTCTAGGTCTTGCAGGGTTTTACCGGAAGTTCATCAAGGACTTCGCGAAGATATCCGCTCCTCTTACTAAGTTGACAAAGAAGAACTTATTTTTTGCTTGGGATATGGATTGTGAGCTTGCTTTCCAAAGACTCAAGAGAGCCCTTACCTCAGCACCAGTTCTAGCTTTACCCGATGGTGGTAAGATATTTACTGTGTACACTGATGCTTGTGGCACGGGATTGGGTGCCGTTCTGATGCAAGAAGGCAGAGTTATATGTTTTGGTGGTAGGCAACTTAAGGTGCATGAGAAAAATTATCCCACTCATGATCTAGAGCTAGCAGCGATAGTATATGCACTCAAGGCTTGGCGTCATTATCTTCTGGGAGAGAGATTTGAGCTATATACTGATCATAAGTCCTTGAAGTATCTCTTTTCATAGAAGGATCTGAACTTGAGGCAGCAAAGGTGGATGGAATTCTTGGCGTCCTACGATTTTGATATAGCCTATACCCCTGGCAAGGGGAATGTTGTAGCGGATGCGTTGAGTAGAAGAAGGTTGACACTAAGTCCTCTATTTGTTGAGATGAAGAATTTAGAGTTCTTGGCAACCTTTGATTTCTCTTTGGCGGTTGAGTCAATGACCGGTTCTTTAGCATCTCTTGAGCTCAGGCCTACCCTTCTGGATCAAGTTGGGACTTCGCAGAAGGAAGACCCTCAGATAATTGAAATTATGGATAAGCTGATTCGAGGAGAGACGTCTAGTCACCTTGCTCGATATTCTATTGATGACAAGGGTTGGCTGAGGAGAGATGGAAGGTTATGTGTCCCCATGGTAGAAGATTTAGTAAGAAAAGTTCTGGAGGAAGCGCATCGCTCTAAATTGACTATACATCCAGGCGGGGATAAGATGTACCAAGATATGAGGCGTATTTTCTTTTGGCCTGGGATGAAGAAGGATGTGGCGGAGTTTGTCTCTAGATGTATCATTTGCCAACAAGTTAAGGCCGAGTCAAAGAAGCCCGGTGGGCTATTGCATCCTCTGGACGTCCCACTTTGGAAGTGGGAGAGTATCTCCATAGACTTTATTGATGGGCTTCCAAGGTCAAGGAAAGGGAATACGAGCATTTGGGTTATTGTGGATAGACTTACAAAGAGTGCTCATTTTATTCCGGTGAAGAGCAAGAGGACAGCATCTTGGCTAGCGTCTGTATATCTTCGTGAGATTGTGAGACTTCATGGAGTCCCTTCTAGCATTGTCAGTGACCGTGACCCAATCTTTACAAGTCAGTTCTGGAATAGCTTGCAAGAGGCTATGGGCACGAGGTTGAATCTAAGTACTGCTTATCACCCACAGACGGACGGTCAAACCGAGAGGGTGAATAGAGTACTCGAGGATCTGTTGAGGCTTTGTATTCTGGATTTCGGTGGTACTTGGGAAGACCATCTTCCTCTTGTTGAGTTTGCATATAATAACAGTTATCAGGCAAGCATAGGGATGACACCATTTGAAGCTCTATATGGGAGGCCGTGCAAGTCGCCTACATGTTGGTGGGAGACTACAGATAAGCTCATACTTGGGCCTGATATGATCAGAGATACATCCGAGAAAATCGAGTTGATTCGGAGACGGATGAAAGCGGCCCAAGACCGACAGAAATCCTATGCTGATAAGCGAAGATCTGATTTGGAGTTTGATGTAGGGGATATGGTTTTCGTAAAGGTTTCTCCTTTGCGGAACGTGGTCCGATTTGGAGCCGTTGGGAAGTTAGCCCCGAGATTTGTTGGACCATTCCCCATTGTTGAGAGGATCGGGCAGATGGCTTATAGAGTGAAGTTGCCCGAGAAGCTTGCCGGAGTACACGATGTTTTTCATGTCTCGCATCTCCGGAAGTGTTTGCATAAATCAGCAGAGATTGTGGAGCCAAGTGTTTTGGAAGATGTGGAAGTGGAGAAAGAAGCTACCTTGAGGAGAGCTCCGATTCGTATCTAGGGGACGGAGACCAAGAAGCTAAGGAATCGAGAGGTCAAGGTGGTGAAGGTTCAATGGGGTGAAGCCGAAGAAGACGCAACTTGGGAAACCGAGGAGAAGATGCGTGGGCTTTATCCATTCCTTTTTGAGGGTACACTCTCAATCTCTTTCCTTTTGTTAGCATATCTTTCTCTTTGCTACCCATATTTATCTAGTTTATCGTGTTAATCTTGTCATGAGAACCTTAGGTAGAAACCCTTTGGATGAAACATGTGATTGAAACATGTTATGCTTGATGGTTGCAAGTGGTTGCAAGTGTTTGCAAGTGGTTGCTCGTGGATGCATTATACACGATTAGGCACTAGATCAGCTCGCACACTCCTCATATTGCATGTGCATGAGTGTTTATGCTTATTCTTGGATGAAATTTGTATGCTATCATGTGGATGTTGCATATGGGTGTATGATTGAGCACGCATGTAGATATTATACATTATGTTAGGGATTTGCATACATATGGATACATTTCACTAACATATTTTGCATTGATCTTTGCATTAGATAAGTACATATACACACACTTTTGCATATGTTCATACAGCATTTAGAATCTTTTAAGGACAATGGTTGCTCGTGGATGATGCTTTGAGTAGATGGATGATTGGATGGTAGGATACGTTCCCCCTAACTTGAAGATTTCAGGGACGAAATCCTTTAAGGAGGGGAGAATGTAACAACCCGTATTTTCAATAACCTGTTATAATGTAAATCGAGGCAGAATTTAATTTAAAAATCTGAATCAAGGGAAACGGGCTATGCCATTGCGTTCGTCTCGGAAAAATGCGCGAAATAGAGTCCGAGTTTTCGAAAATCGGAGTCCGTATGACCCAGTTAAGGCCCGTTGAAGTTTTCAGAAATTTCCATGTTAAAAACAGATTTAAATTTTAAATTAAAAATAAGGATTAGGGCTAACTGGCGTCAGGCGGGGAAAACTCCCGCCAAGACCCCCATGTCGACAGGCATGTCGACAGGTGTCTAAGGGTGTCGACTGCCCTGTCGACAGCCCTGTCGACACGGGGTAGCCGGGCAGTTTTGCCTGGCGCACCATTTTGATTTGGGCTTGGTTGTGTGGCTTGGTTCTAGAGAATTCCGAGATCTGACGGGCCTAAACTAACCTAGGGTTAATCCTAGGGCTAAAAACACTCTAATCTTCTATAAATAAGCCCCTAATCCTACCCTAAAACCTCATTATTCATTCTAGCAACCAAACTATGTCAAATTGAATTCTCAAATGGCCTCCACCTAAAAACCCTAGCCTCCACCCTCTTCAAAAATCATTCCTATGAAGATTTTGATGTTCATACAAGCATTTCCAAGTTGTATGAATGATCATTAGCTTGCATACATCATCAAGTTGCAAGCTTTATTTGTTAAGCTAGAGTTTTTGGGGATTTTTGTTAATTGGAGCTTTGTTTTGGGTTTTTATATGCTTGCATAAAGGGCTTCTCAATCTTTATTAGTAGATTTGTGTCTTCATAATATTTGTAAGCCCTCTTACCTTCATTTTAGAAACTCTAAAGTTAATATGTGATGAAAGTTGGGATTTATGCAAGTTTAATAAGTTATGCATGCTTATGCGAGTTCACTATGCTATGTTATGCATGTTTAATAAGTTATGCATGTTTATGCAAGTTCACTATGCCATGATTTGCAAGTTTAACAAGTTATGCATGTTTATGCAAGTTCACTATGCCATGATTTGCAAGTTTAACAAGTTATGCATGTTTATGCAAGTTCACTATGCCATGATTTGCAAGTTTAACAAGTTATGCATGTTTATGCAAGTTCACTATGCCATGATTTGCAAGTTTAACAAGTTATGCATGTGTATGCAAGTTCACTATGCTAAGTTATGCAAGTCCAACATGTTATGCATGTTTATTATGATATGTAAGATTCCTCATGTATGTTGTGCCAAGTTCCCTCTTTCTATCCTTTATGCGTTATGACGAATATGTAAGCGATAGAATGACGTTGGGGGTTTTGGGTAAAACTTAAAATACATGAAAATATAAGATTGGGAATTTACCTATTAAGTTAGGTCTACCCCTTGGGAATTTACCTATTAAGTTAGGTCTACCCAAGTATTTGTTAAACTTGTAATTATGTTTTGGAAATTAAAGTGGACATGACACTTAGAAAACATAAGTGTGGCCAACTCGAGGTTGGGTTGAGTTTGTAGCGTAAACCTACCCGGAACCGACCGGCTTAACTAGTTGCTACAAACAATAGGACCCAATGTGAGAAGTTGGTCATGTGTACCTTGGACCCGAGGTTAGACCAAGTTGTGGTGTAAAGCTACCCGGACCCGCCCGGCTTAACTAGTAACCGCAACAAAGTCTAATGTGAGAGGTTAAGGCACAATTAAATTAATTAATCCCTCATGATTAGGGTTAAGTCATGACCCACTAATACTTAACCAATTTTGGGGATACGAGGGATTGAATGGGGTTAAGTGGTGAACTGTTGGTTACACTTGACTAATTTAATCCATGATTAGTGAGGGGTTAAACCACACTTAACCCTCATAGAAAACCCTAGCAACGTGGTCTGTTCTAGCAGTAATCCCAGTTTGGTATCATTCACAACCCTAGAGGCTAGGCTAGGGCGGGGCACGATTACTGGACTGATGTAAGCGATCAAAGCGGTGGCCGAGTGGTACAGCGGTGCGGGTCCAGGCGGGCTACGGACGTGCACGTAGTCCGGTGTTGGACAAACTCGAGGCACGGGTACCAGTAGGACTAGACTGTGCATTATTGCTTAAGTGTCTGGGGTTGACACCCGAGGGCTTGATACACCCGAAGGTGGACCCAGCACAGTCTGACTACAACCATATGTGGGCCGTATGGATACCAACACTTGACGTGTTAGGTTTATAGGGAGCCGATCGACTAGACCGTTGGGCTGGACCTTGTATTAAGGTCACCTCAAGTTATTGGGCCAAAGTTTGGGCTGAGGGATCAATACCTGTTATGTTAGTTTGCTAGTACGCGTGGTGCAAAGCTTAATCTTCTCTATGTGATGACAACTTTATCTATTGCCAGTATG
Source organism: Allium sativum (assembly GCA_030737875.1). NCBI lineage: Eukaryota > Viridiplantae > Streptophyta > Magnoliopsida > Asparagales > Amaryllidaceae > Allium > Allium sativum. Next base: position 178,647,570 of record CM060924.1, read on the forward strand.
TGCATCTCAGTTTCCATCATGAGGTTAACTTTATTAGTTTATAGACTGATCGTAGTAGGGCTTACCAGTCTTTTTGACTGACCTGTTTTCTTTCGCTTCTTTTCTTCCGTTTCCCCCCCCCCCCCAGGTTCTCAGGGAGGGAATAGTGGTGCTTAGCTTGGATCGCTTGCTTGCTTGCTGGATAGCTCATGTATGACTGGACATTGAGCTCGCTATGGTTTATCATCTTTATTTTGGGGATAGCACTATGTATTTCAGTATTTCTGTTTATGATGTACTAGACATGTTTATTTTGGCAGTTGACTTTATGATGTACTAAACTCGTTTTGAGATGGTTTGAGATATTCCGCTGTTTTATTCTCACTTACTCTGTTTTACATATATATTTATGTTCTTGTTCTGCCTTGATATATCATTATGCATGTTTACCCAGTTCTAACCCCCCCCCCCCCCCAGAAGCTAGTGCCCCCGAAAGAGTGACCCTAGCGGAGGTGGGGTGTTACAGGCCCATAGCACTGCCAAATCGAATTTGATACGGCTATGAGAACTGCCTAATTAGCATTTCTGGTGTAGTGTGACTACAACTATGCAGATAGTAAATTAGAATGACCTATGTAGCATGTTAATACAAGTGTGTTTGTGTGTGTGTGTGTATATATATATATATATGCATATTTATCAAATATTCAACTACACAACCATATACGACATGAGAATGATGAACTGCGAAAAATAAATAAATCAATTATTTTAGTTGCGTTTCACAAATGTTAGAACTCCGTGCAGCACTTTAAAACGCATTGAACTAAAGAAAGTGTCATTGGGAAGGAAATTAAAAATATTGTTTCATCCATAGAGCTACTTTTATCAATTCTATAATTTGTATTATACTCATATGGTATATTTTGGTTATGAGGGATAATACATATTTTAGTTATGCAGGTTGAAATACAAACAATGGAACAAAATTATTGGTTATCTTGAATCCCCAAGTTTCAAGGATCTACAAAAAACGCAATAGCCATAAAATTAAACTCCATGGCTAAGAGTAATCCTAAGACAATAATTTGTAAACCACTCGAGTGAATGGAAATGAATAAAAGCTTGTGCAAGGTCGTGTTAATTGCAAATTTTGTGATAATCTATCTATAAAGAAGCAGTGATTTACTTTCAAAAAGGTGAGTTATTTCAATAAAAACTGTGATATTCTATCTATGGAAAAGTCACATGCTTACTGCGCAAAAAAGCGCTTCAACCACTTCAATACATGTCTTTAATTGTTGTGTAACGACGGTTGGAACTAAGCCCCCTTCCTTGTACGCATATGAGCTGGCACATAACTCCCATATAATAAAAGGAATCACTAATGTTACGTGTCTACCAGCTCATATTTGCACACAATTCCTTCAATATATTAAATAATGTGTGATTATTGATTTCAAACCATCATTCCTTCTTAACAACATGCGAGACAATCTTAACATTAAAACCAAAATGAGCCATATCCTTCCTTTAGTTATCTGTAACAAAATTTTGATAATGAGTATTAAGAGTCATAAGTTGATTGCCTAAAGAAAGCACCTACAAACTACAACTTTAACACGACAAGGGATTTATGAACATGCAGCGTTTCTAAAACAGCAGTTTACCCAAAAAAACGCAGGAAGAAAAAAAATAGAGCTCAAATCCAGTGTAATTTTTAAATATACATAACTCCATACTTGGAAAAAAAAAAAATACAATTATAAAACAAGCCATAAAGCAATATTTTCTGTTTCATTTGTCAACAAAACAACTAAACATAAAGGGACAACCATCCTTTGTAGTTAATGCAAATAACCAACATATTTATCCTTTGTATTTGATGCAAATATGGTTCTTACTAAATATGCATAACGTATACCCCAAAGAACACTGATCTAGAACAAGATGAGTTATTGGATAAGTTAACAAAATACTTTTTTTCTTCTCCCTAATTCAATATATATATTCTTGTAGCACATGTAAATTTGAAAAATCAGAGTACGGCGAAACAATTGAACTAAATAAGTGAAGAACAAGGTCGGTGATTTAATATCAGAACATAAAACGTAACAATTTATTCCTCTAGTCTGATTACGTAAACACCTTTTGACAAAGTTGCAGCACAATAGGGATGATCGTACTACGGTGATTCCCAATGCAATATTGTGCAGACTGTTGTTAAAAATCAAAATAAACTTGAAACATCAAAACTGATGTTGAAATAAGAAATTACTTATTAATCATTGATTATCAAAATAAATTTAATTAAACAATGAATATTAATTTATTTTATTAATTATTATTTCCTCTTATTTATATTTTATAGTAACTAATAATAAATCAATACTAACTACTAAATATTATTTACTTTTAATAGTAATTGTTTATTATTTATTATTAATATATTATTAACATTAATTATTTAAAATTTATATTTACTTACTACTTTCTAAGTAAAAACACAAATGTAAAACATCTTATAAATATTGTCCCTTACAAAACCCACGAATATCCGTCGTTGATTTACGATGGAATTTTCCACTGTCAAAAATCTGCCGTTATATACAGTTTTTTTTTTGTAGTGCAACCATATCATCTCGTTCGTCATCCAAATTTGAATATCCTAGGTTAGTCATAAGTTTAGTATCAAGTACCACTCATAAAATGTCAAGCTAGCGAGAAGGAGCAGCAGCAACATCGTCTGATGGTTAAGATGATCGTGGTTGGTAAATACAGTCTGAAATCAAATGTATGGGTTCTAACTGAATTTTTGATCATCATCGAATCTATCATGAGTGATATTATTGAATTTATTATCTTCAACTAAAAAACAAAAAATTTGCATCAGCGTGGAAAGTGATAATGGAGAAATGAAAATTGAAGAATTATGAGAGCTGCAGATGAAGGAGTTGAACATGAAATTAACATGGCGAGGTAAGTAGCAGTAGAAGAAGAAAAGGTAGTGGATATCAGAAGATGAGAAGTACGACATAAATTGAGTAGCGGAGATTCGTTTGAAAAAGAAAAAAAGTGTCCTAAAAATGTATGGACGCGAACCATTTACTGCTATTTAGTGTTAAATATTCTGATGAAAGACTGCTTGTTGAATCCAATGCTTTCCACAGACACTCTTCAAAAATCAACCATTGAGTACAACGAAACCATGCATGTCACGCATTTTGCATGTATTATACAGGAAAAAAAAAGTTCAAAGAAAAAAAAAACAATTATTATGAAAAGGTCGGGGACCAAACTGAAATCGATATTTGAAAAAAAAAATGGGTATATTTCGATATCTATCTCGACATATAAGTGAATACCATCCACGACTGACTCAATTATTTGCAAAATGCTCGTGCGTATGATGTATCTTTGTCTCCCTATATGTGAGGCCCAACAGACTGCCACTATTATTATTTATGTGCATTCAAAAATAAAAAATAAAATAGAATATTTCGATATTTCCAAAAGAAAATGGTAAAACGTTACTATATATATGTCACTTAAATGGTGGACATCCCACGTGGTAGTACACAATATTTTGCTTTCATTCTGCTCCGACTTTGATTGACGTTCACGTAACCATCTAACTTCATGATGCACAAGGTGGCTTTTATCGTTTATTCCGACGAAAATATAAACAAGTCATCATTGCAAGATTCTTTACACCCATGTAATACATAGCTAGGTTACATGACATCTCTCTTTTCTTGGCACCCCATTTTGGCATTTCAACCGTAAACACACATTTATAATTAAATAAGTTAGTAAAATAAAAAAAAAAATGCACTTGATCCTTTTGGGGTGTTGCATAATCTAGCTCTATATATATATAATCTAGCTCTATATACATATATGTGTATGTGTGTGCGTGTTTGTGTGTGTGTGGGAGGGAGAAGGGACGCTATATGACACCCCTAATTTTGAGCACCCCTTTTCTCCTTAGTTTATATCGATACATTAATAATTATATAAATTAGTGGAGGAAAGAGAGTTAGTGAGATAAACGAGAATGTGGGGTGGAAATCAGGGTGACTATAGAGGTGCTGCACACTTTGGGGTGCCTTGATCATCTCTCTCCTCAATTTCTCTTTCTCTTCCCCCCCCCCCCCTCTCTCTCTCTATATATATATATATATATATATATATATATATATATATATACACACACACACACACACACACACACACACATAAACTAGGGGTGAGCAAAATTCGATTCAAACCAAAATAACCGACCAAACCGGTTCATTTCGGTCGGTTCGGTTCAGTTTGAACTAAATCAGTTTGTGAAAAAAAAATTAGTAATTGATTTAACCAAATTAATTTGGTTCGGTTCGGTTTAGAAAATTTTCTGTTTTAATTCGGTTTTATATTTTTTACCTCCAAACCAACTGAACCGACCGAACGCTCACCTCTGTATGTAACAAGGAGTGAAATAAAAATGGGGGTCTTCCTAGGTGGCTAGGTAACCCTAGCACTGAAAAAACTGTAGTTAATGGGGATTCTAGGTGGAAAGGGGTGCAAAAGAAAAGGAAAACTTTTGCCAACATGGCTACTGATGGCAAAGGAGTAGTTATTGGGGCTGCAGCTAGGGCTCAAGCGACAAAAGGGACGCCTTTGAACTTCAAGCCTAGTGCTTGGAGTTGGGCCGAGGCGATAGAGGGAACACTAAAATTGCTGGAGGAGTACAAAAGTTTGATGCTATGAAGAATGATGAGGGAGAATATGAAGAGTTAAATGACCTAATTTTCAAAGAAGTTACTGACATGTGGAATAACTCTATCTATGTCTACCTTATAGGTAAACAACCATACTATATTCATCTTAATGCTTATATTAGACGTGCGTGGAAACATCAAGGCAAATGGGATCTATACGCAAGAGAAAATGAGTTTTACCTAATAAAATTTACAAACGTTGATGATTGCTCAGAAGTTTTGGAATGTGGTCCATGGACAACAAATTGATATTCATTAAGAGATGGCAACTGAACCTCAAATTAGAAAGAGATATGCTTGAATCCTACCCAGTTTGGATTAGAAACTTGGATTTGACCATGTGGAATTCTAGAGGAATAAATAAGATAGCAAGCCTGGCTGGAAATCCCCTCGCAATCGATAATTGCAACAAAAACATTAAAAGACTAAACTATGCAAGAGTGTTAGTTAAACTACAGGCAGGTAATGCTATCAAATAACAAGTCAGATCGAAAGACAAAAAAGGGAATGTTTATATTCAAGACATTGAGTGCGAGTTCTTACACCCTATTTCCAATAACTACAAACACTTTAGACATGACGATGCCCAATGCTCCACAACTTTCCAGCAAGTGTGGCAGCCAATAAACACGACAACAACACATGTTACGGACAAAACGACAAGTACGACAGTCATACCTGACCCCACCCAAGCTACTACTAGTTATTCACATATATACACAGAGAATGAGTCAGGCAACACTAATCATGAGATTCAGAAGACTCCTAAAACCCAGCCTGTGGTGGTGCAGTTGGAGGCGGTGGAACCCCTGAAGGACCAGCAGCCTGAGGAATAGTCGACACAACGTGAAACCCATGACAATGACGCCCGTCTACTGCGCCAGGCTCCTGAAAGTGTTGAATAATTAAAACAATTTAGATGTGGATCTGCGTGAACCAGAAGAGGAAGATGGATCAAATTAACATGACGGCAAATTCCTAACCCGATATAAGCAATATGAGGAACAATTTAAAGCTGATGATAAGAAAGGTAAAAACAAGGTCTCGACAAGCAGAGAAGTGTCTCCTAAGAAATTGAGGAGTAAAACTCTCAACTCTAAATGTCCATGGTAAATTGGAATGTAAGAGGCTTGAACAATGATACTTTTGTTCTGAGCTCTGTAATTTTAGAAGGTGTTATAACCCTTCTATTATGGGTATTCTTGAAAATAAAATGAGTAGTGAAAACATTAAAAAAGAAATCCTAACTACTTGGGTGATGACTAGGAGGTTGTGCATAACAATGACTCGGGGTACAAAGGTCACATTATGCTTACATGGTGCAAAATTGTTTGGAATATGAGTGTGTATGACATGGATGATCAATAAATCAATGTCCAAGTGATAAATATCCGAGGACTTTCCATTTATCTTACAGTGGTTTATGCTTGTAACTTGGCAAGCCATAGGGTGAACTTATGGGAGAAAATTAAAGATTTGCTACAAATATAGTTAACCCATGGCTTGTCATGGAAGATTTTAGTGCTATTCTAAAGGTTGAAGAGAAATAAGGAGGGAGTACCTTAGGAGTAACACAATTGTCTGAATTCAAAAATTGTTTGGTTGTAGTTTGACTAATCGAGCCTGTCCATGGTGGCCTGCAATTCACATGGAAAAATAGTGAGGTTAATTATGTGTAGACTCGATAGAGCATTGGTCAATGCTATATGCATGAGTACATTTGTTGACATCAAGGTGAATGTCCTACCTAATTATACTAGTGATCATTGCCCACTACACATTGTGCTTAAAAAAGTGTCAGGATTGAGAAAGGTAAACCATTTAAGTATGCTAATGATTGGAAGCATTACGAAGGTTATCTGGAGGAAGTGGATCTAAACGATCTACAAACAGCTAACAATGCTCAACCATACAATGTGGTGAAGTTTCTCAAGCGTGTTAAAAATAGACTAAAGCAGTGGAACAAGGTGCGACCGAAGGACGTCCAAAATCTCGAGAAACTTAGTGAGGAGTTATTGCAAAAATTTGACCAAGGGGACACTAATAATGAGACATGGAAACAATACTATGAAGCCTAAAGCAAACTCAAAGAACTCCTCCATATTAAGTCAAAAGAGCTTGAGCAAAAGGCTAAGGAGAAGTGGTTGATAGAGAGAGACGAATGCACCAAATTTTTTTATACTAAAATGTCAATAAGGAAAACACCAATTACAATTTACAATCTTATGGTCAGGATGGTAATTGCACGGTGGATTTAGCCAAATTTGAAGTGGAGGCTATTCGATATTTCAATGATTTAAATAATTGTAACGATCCAGAATTTTGAAACTATTTTTAAGAAAAAATACTTTTAATATAATTTTATGTGAATTTATGGTCAATTTTCAAAATTTGATAATTTAATGTTGATTTCAGCAGTTTACAAAGAAACATTATTGATATAACCTCGGGTTTCCACAAAGCTAATATTATCGAATCCGTAACATGGAAAAATAGTAGGATTATTCCAAATTTCATAATTTTTGAAGCTAGTGTATGAGCATGCGAGAATCAAACGCTTATTGTGACAACTTTTGAAATTAAGCGGAAACGATATCGAAAAACAAAATGGAGGGTCAAACGAACTCAGAATTCAAAGAAACCTGTTCCGTTGGATCTGGAATTATGATTCATTCTGGAATACAAATTTTCGTGTAAAACGGAATTGCCGTTTGATCACATGATTGGCTAAACTGGAGCCGAACAAACACATTTTATGTTGTCGACGGAAAAGTGCTTCTAAAGCACTAAAATAAGTTGTCAACCATCGGAACCGCCGAAGTATTTTTCTTTTCTTCTATCTCGTCGTGACACTTCAGCGATCCAAGGCAAAACCATTTTGCATAAAAAACTCTTCTTCCTTCTCTTCTTTCTCTTTTCTTTTCCAATTTTCTTCTAACACCCTAACTTCCTTCTCCCTCCTCCCATGGTCGCCGCCGCCCCTTGCACCACCACCTGACCGCCGTTGCCTGCCCTCCGCCGCCGCTTGCACCACCACCTGACCGCCTCCGCCTCCCCACCGACCTGCGCTGCCTGTCACAGCACCCCCCTCCATTGCCAATCTTTAAAATGTAAAAAACAGGAGTAATCAACTGTGACACGTTCACTAAAAAAAACCTTTTGTAGCTAATCATTTATCAAGAAAAATTGAAAAACTCAACATAAGGGAGGAGAAAGAAATAATAGTAATGATAACTTATTCTTTTTATTACCATCTTCAAATATAGATGGATCTGTACATTTATATAAAAAATATGTATTGCACGCTAGATTATTAATATGTATTGTATGTTGACGCGCTTCAATTAATTTGAAGAGGTATAAATATCTTTTCAATTGATTTGTTATGTGTCAGGAACCAGATTTGAACTGGTGACACGAGGATTTTCAGTCCTCTGCTCTACCAACTGAGCAATCCCAACAATTTGGGAACAAAATTTGACGTGGGTCCCATCCCCTCCAAAAACTCCAAAGCTTCTATTTATGCACCATTTTGCGAATAACCCCCTTAAAAATCAAATCTTTGCACCTCCTACACCCTCCTCCCTTGATGCATGGGTCCCACCAGTCCATGTCAGCCCTTAGCAGCCTCCACCATGACCCCACACCCCATGCTGATCCCCTTCTATGCCCATACCCCTTCATTTAACCTTAAACTTCTAAATCCATGTGTTTTCATGAGTCCAGGTGAGTTGTTTGAACCTAGTGGCTGCCAGATGCTGTCCTGGTAGCTATCGACAAGTTCGTAGTTGTCGTTCGTGAGTTGTAGCGGAGTATGCGAGTTTAAAATCCTTTAGAACAAAGTTTGGAGGAGTGAAACCTGCGTTGAGAAACCAAAAATCAGGAAGATAGGAATTAAATTAATTAATTTTTAATTAATTTTTATTATAACATTAACTGTTGAGTATTGTTGTAAAAATATGATTTTTATATCATATATGTGAAATCCTTTGAGTATATGACATCTGTATTATAAACAATGTTAATTGGAAGTTGATTGAGCCTTAGTTGGTTTTGAATTGATTATTTAATTATTACTGTACATTGGTTGTGTAGCAAACCCCACACCGGTTTTGGGATGACAGTAGCTTGCACGTCTCCAAAGTGTGTAAATAAGTCATATGGATCGTGATGTAAACCCCACACGGGTATTAGGATGATAATTTTACACATCTCCCAATTGTCTAGATAAGTCACTTTGTGTGTGATTGGATGTAAACCCCACACGATTATTGTGATGAAGATAAACACTAGTCTTAATCCCAAGTTTGCAGTCTATCAATTTGTTGATTGACATGATTGTATAAGCGTTATTTAAGGCTTATATGGTATAGTGCACTTTGTGTGTGAATTTAAAACCATTTTGATAGATGTTTGAGTGTAATAATATATATTGGTTGATAATGAATAATAAAAGTGATATTGGTTCATTGGTTAAGTCTTTATAAAGAAAATGGATTTTTAATGAATATTTTGGTAATATAATAGTAGCTGAAAAACTAAAGTTTGATTTTTGCGTCCGATTTGGGATGGACGCGAAGATATTAAAATATCGATGAATATTTGTTACAGTAGCGAATGGTTTTGAATTAATTTTCACATACTTATGGCATACTGAAGGTTTAATTTCGAAATGAATAGTAAATTTCTAAAGTGAAGTTCAGATATACTATATGGAAAATATTTTAAAAGAAGTTTCTTTTCAAAAGTTTCTTGTTTATTTTATTACAAATATCCGGAAAACTTAGAATAAAAATATTAAAGTTTGAAAAATAACATTATTTTAATCATTATAATATTATTATAATGTTGTAGTATTGGAATAAAAGATTTTTGAGTTGAAAATTTTAAAATATAGCTTTGGAAAATTATTATATATATTTTATATAATAAACGAAATGTGTTCAAAGCGATTTGACGTATTTTATATATACATCGAATATGGATTGAAATAGGACGTGTCGTGCAGCGGTAGTTCGTGTTTTCGACCTATAGCTTTAAATGAATATAACGGGAGATCCGACCCTCGGATTTTATCGAAATTGGAACCATTGGATTCATTTTGAAAATAACTTTCAAAGGATAAGAAGAGTTTTAAAAATCTAACGGATCGATTTAGCTGAATATTCAATTCAAAATTGAATAAAAACAGCGCCATGACCCGTAATGACCTGTAATTGGAAATTACGGGTATGGACTATATATATATATATATATAGTGTAAAATCATTATAAATGATTTGGAATGGATTTAAACCAATTTCACATGGTTTGTAAGGATAAAAGTGGTTAAGTATAATTGTGCGGTTTTGCGTAAAAGTTTATATAAATGATTTGGTGAAAGAGTTTGAAAATAAGAATTTTAGTTCTTAAATTGAATTTAATTCTTGAGTTAACCTTTTGATATAAGGTTATATAATGATTTTTGGAAAGCCAAGTGACTTAATCAAATTTGAGAATAAGATTCTGTAGAAGTACCTTTTAACACTTGGTGGATTGACTCTTGATTCAATGTTCATGTTTCAAACACGATGCACGGATACCTTACAGTCCGGAACATAAGTCCAAATGAGCCTACCTTTACATGGGAAATAGGATGTAAGCACCAGTATAGGCCACTGGGAATATTTTTTTAGAACTGGTTTTCATTTAAATATAAAGAACACTCTTTATGTCGCTATAGTTTCTCGTAATTTGATTTCCTTGTCTAAACTTGATCTTGATGGTTGTTCTTCATATACCGGTAATGGATGTTTTAAATTGTTTAAAAACAATGAATTAGTAGGTTCTGGAATTTTACTTAATGGTTTATATCAAATTACTCTTGATGAATTCATTTTTTTTAATCGCTTAATACACTACAAGAAACATTGCTATTTTCGAAAAGGGGTGGCGACGGCTTTCGTTGGTTCATTTCCGACGGCCATCGACGGGATGTCGGTGGCCGTCGGTAGCCATCAAATATAATCGAATTATACAACAGCCGATCCCTTTCTACCCCCAATTCCCTAACTCATTTCTCCATTTCTAACATACGGGTTTCAAGCCCTAACATCCCCAAATTCAAATTTTTTTTCCTCTAAACACTGATTTCTATGCATAGGATCCTCCTCGACTTTAATTCAGGCCTCTAGAGCATCTAATTCGAGGTAGAAGCTCTTGTTTTGCCTAAAAATTTAAGTTTTCACCTAGATCTGTATTTGCTTGTATTAGGAAATTAGGGTTATCTATTGATTGCAAGTGTGTCTAATAGCGTTGTAGTGAATTATACCATCATGTTATGTGCATACTTTATGTGATATAGTGAAAATGTAAATTTTATGTGCGATGTTTGGTTATTTGTGCATATGCCTCCATAGCGTGGTTTTCGCCGTTATACAATTATGGTTATTTGTGTGTGTGTGTGTATATGCATCGTTGTGTACGTGTTATTCTCGTATTGTGTCAGTTGATATAGGAAAAACTGAATGCACGAGTTAGGAATAGTACCTTTTGCACATCTAATTGGTTAATGTCCCTTAAAGTATTTTCGGCCTCGTCCAACGAGTGTTGTACATTATCATTATAAAAATAGTCGTTTTGTCAAAAAACGAACATTTATATTCATCTGGTACAACATTTATTGGATTTATCCGTGTATTGGACAAGTTATAAACGCAGAAGCATTTACATTTTGTATATTACTTTGTTTCAAACGATTAATAAAATTTCGGGTTAACTTTTCTTTTCATTTCATGTGTACATGCATTTATGTACAATGTAGGAAACGAAAGGAAAATGCTACCGAAATTTTGTTGAATCGTTTGTGACGAAGTAATATACAAAATGTAAATGCTTATTGTGTTTGTAATGGGAAGTAGGATGCCTAATCATGTAAAAAGTTACATTAATTTTTTTTGTTATATTTGATTTTTATTTAACTTTTTGACATTGTTATTTACTTTCAACCATTATATATACAAGCGTTGTACGACCATAAAAAAAGCGTTTCCGATTTGTATTCTTGAAAATTAATATTAATTTTTGAACTTGTGACTAAATTCTCAAATTGGAAAAATAATTAATTAGTTTGTTGATCGGAGAAGTTGGATGTAGCAAAGAAGGGGACAGAGGTGCATAAAAGAAGGTTTTTATATTGGTGTAAATGTTCTATTGAATTCGCTCTAAGTAACAACGGAGGCGATCAAGAAATTCGTTATGCCTGTAGCAAGTGTAAGCATTTGAAGTACTTATTACCTGATATTGTGAAATTCCATTTGTGCAAAATTGAATTTGTATCTGAGTATTATTCTTGGGATCGTCATGGAGAAGTTGTAACGCCAAACACTGTAGAGCCTGAGGTAGATATTTCTGTTAACGAAAATGTTAGATCCGTATTAAGAATATGTTTGAAGATGCAGCACGATCAATGTTTCCTTTGGTTGTAGTTGACGACAATGATGGAAATGCTGAAGAACCAAATATTGAAGCTAAATTTTTTTATGATTTATGTAACACCCCGAATTTCAGTTAACACTGATATTCACTAATTACAGAATTAATAATCTCAGATGTGAGAATCAGGGGAAACGGGTTACGTCATTGTGTTCGTCTCGGAAAAATACGCGAAATAGAGTCCGAAATTTTGTAAATCGGAGTCCGTATGACCCGGTTAAGGCCCAAAGAAGTTTTCGGGAAATTTGAATTTCGAAACATGCAGAAATGGGGGCCAGGCGGGAAAACTCCCGCCCAGCCAAGTCGACTTGGCTGTCGACAGGGCTGTCGACTTGCCTGTCGACATGCCTGTCGACTTGGCAGTCGACAGGGCTGTCGACTTGCCCTGTCGGCTGATTCTGGCCTAGGTGCACCTGGTTGAGTTTTGGGCTGGGTTGGAGGGCTTGGGACGAAATCTGATGGACCTAAACTAACCTAGGGTTAATCTAAGGGTCTAAAACACAACCTAATCCTATAAATACACCCTAAGACTACCCTAATCCATACTAAAAATAGAATCTATGCCATCATGCCGCCAAAATGCAACTTAGAAGGAGCCTCCACTAATTAGAGAAGAGGATTGCAAGCTAATCAACTACTAATCCACCTCTACTTCAACTCTAGCAACTATCTAAGGAGCTAATCTTGGAGTTTGTGAGTTTCTATCACTTTAATAACCAATTGCTAAACTAAGTAGATGAGATGTGATGAGATCATATGGTTTTGCTTGCGGATCAATGGGTTTTAGGTCATATGTTATGATGCTAGTTTGCTAATCACTATGTTTAACACTTATTCATGATGACACTATGTTTATGCAAGTTAAGTGTTTGGGTTTATGCATGTTAAGTGGTGGGTTTATGCATGCTAAGTATTTGGTTTTATGCATGTTAAGTGTTTGGGTTTATGCATGTTAAGTGGTGGGTTTTATGCATGCTAAGTATATGGTTTTATGCATGCTAAGTGTTTGGTTTTATGCAAGTTAAATGCTTGGTTTTATGCTAGAATCATGTGTGAAATAAGTGACATGACATGCAAGTTTAACCTATGAGTTTGGATCTATAATATGCATAATCTATGCAAGTTGTTTGGATTAGTGATATGCATAACATATGCGAGTTTACCTTTGTATGTCATACATACATATGCAAGTTCATATGTAACATGTTATGCAAGTTTGGTGGTTGATTATATGCAAGTTCATATGTAACATGTTATGCAAGTTTGGTGGTTGATTATATGCAAGTTCATATGTAACATGTTATGCAAGTTTGGTGTTTGATTATATGCAAGTCTATATATGACATGTTATGCAAGTTTGGTGGTTGATTATATGCAAGTAACATGTGCAAGTTTACACCTTTGTATGTCATACATACATATGCAAGTTTACCCCTTTGTATGACATAAGTACATGTGCAAGTTCATCCCTTTTAGACCTATGACATGTATGCAAGTTGACACCTTTATGATAGGTCTATGACATGAACATTTATGCAAGTTACCATCTTTGTGACATATGTGATTCATGCAAGTTTGGGTTGGTTATTTATACAAGTTGGGTTTATGGTAATATATGCAAGTTGACACCTTTTAAACCCATGATAATGCTAATGATATGCTAAGTTGAACCCATTGTGTGTATGATGAATCTCCTCTTTTAAAGTATGTCATGTTAACGTATTTACGTGGGGACGATGGGGTAAAAATTAATGAACACATAAAATTGTGTGAAGTTGGTATGATTAAACATACCATAAAGTGGATGGACATAATTGGGAATTTACCTATTAAGTTAGGTCTACCCATATTATGGAATTGGGAATTTACCTATTGAGTTAGGTCTACACATATTTTTAAATATTTGTAATTAATTAGGGATAATTAATACAAATTATGGGGGTGATTAATTAGGTGTAATTAATCGACTAAGACACGAGGTTGGATCCTTTTGTAGCATAAGACTGCTCGGAACCGACCGGCAAATCCAGCGGCTACAAATGATTGGCCCAATGTGAGAGGTCTTAGTCATAAACTAAATACGTGACAAGTGTAAAGACACGAGGTTAGACTCTGTTATGGTGTAAGGCTGCCCGGAACCAACCGGCATATCCAGCTGCCATAAAAGACAGTCTAATGTGAGAGGTCTTTACAAAGGTTACGATCTTAATTAATTAAGAAACACTTAACCAAATTAGCATGTAGTGGGGCATGAGGAGTTAAGTGGGTGCCTTGGGTGGCATGTAGTAACTAGTGGGGTGCCTTGGGTGGCATAAGGAAACTAGTGGGTTGCCTTGGGTGGCAATAGAAAATACGATTAGAATACTTAACCAAAGTGGAACATGTAATTAAACATGATTAAAGGGTTAAGTAAGTGCCTTGGGTGGGATGTGGGAATCAAGTAAGTGCCTTGGGTGGCATGTGGAAATCTAGTGGGTGCCTTGAGTGGCAATTAAAATATGATTAAAAGACTTAACCAAAATTTATAACATGTAAGTGGACATGGTAAAAGGGTTAAGTGGGATTCACTAGAAATGACAAGCTTAGGTGGGTAGCTTGTGGGGGCCCATTTCAACCAATATCTTAAACGTATCTTTGTGGGCTCGACCCAAGTCGAGGACGGGACACGCATATTGGGCTTGACTGTAAGAGGCCAAAACGGGTTAGCGGTGGCAATGCAAGTCCAACGGGTTTCATATGCGTGTGTGGACCCGGGCTGGTAAGTAAGACGTTGTTGCATCGTGTAGGTATAAGTCGTGCACCGTTGATATTATCAGGTTGCCACTTTGGGGGATGATACACCCCACTGTGGGGCCAGCACGGGTATCTATGTTAGGGAGCCGATCGAATGGGGGGTAGTGGGTACACCTAGTGGAAATAGGGGCAGACGGCACCTATGTAGTCAGCTAGGGGTACACGAAACTACTAATTATAGATTACTAAGTATACTTAGTGGGATCAACCTTTAAATTGGGAATGACTGGTGTGGTGCAGTGTAGTAATTATCCTTGGGTGGGTAGATGCGTCTTTACAGTTATCTTAGTTCATCCTAAGTCTAGTTGGATGCTTAGTGTAGCCATTTATCCCCATTCGTTACCGTATATCAAGCTTATGTCTTACTCTGGTTACTTTAATGATTGTATTGTTAAAGTTATAGGACTCGCTCAGACTTATGTATGACCCCGTTGTTTTTATCTTTTTCCCAACCCTCAGGTTATCAGAGTGGGCCTAGCACTAGTGGGCTTTGATCAGACTGCTTTATCTATCTTTTGGAGCTTGGACCGTGGATGTAAAGCTCAGTTTATCTTTTCTATTATGGCTATTAAGTCATGTAGTGGGATTATGTACTTTTGTTTTATCAGGATGGATATTATGTACTTGACTCTTGTTTATGGTTTTGGTGTAACCAAACATGTTTTACTTTCCGCTGCAATGAAATGATGTTTTAAATTCTCAAGTATTACTTATATCTGTCTTGTTGTAATTTTTCTGTTCTATATTCACTTAAAATACTCCACCGATGTTATGGCATTCCCTTAGTGAGTGACTGTAGCGGGTGTGGGGTGTTACACGTGGTATCAGAGCTTAAGGTTACCAGAACAGATAATTTTTTTAAAAAAACTATTTTCTAAGAATATTTTTGAAAGGAGTATTTTCAAAAACATGTCTTTTAAGAGAAAAGTTTTTGAAAGAAAAGCATAATCCCCAATAGCCATATCTATATCATTCAAATTCTCCGTTTTGAATCTCTTCCTCTCTCGTTTTGAGTTTCCCCTCCGCGTATAGATGATCTTTCTAAGATAGATAAGAATGGAAAACCACTTCAAGGGACTTAGACGTTAGTCGGACTAGAAGTTGGTTCAAGAAGGAGGAGGACTTGTAGGTACCTATTGGATAGACGATGGGAGGAAGGCTCAAATAGTTGTTTGGTTAATGAAGAGCGAAACCTCATTTTGATGGGAGGTTACGAGTGGAGAATGGGAAGAAGAGGGCTAGTAGTTATCCTTTTGGGAGGAATAGGACACCTTATTAGGATTGTCCAAAGAGGCAAGGGCAAGGTACAGAATCTCCTGGAGGGTAGTTGTATTCCCTCACGGCTAGTGTACCAGATGGGGATAGGACCGTCTAGGTTGGAATTTGGATTTCTTTATTATCCGGTTCGAACTTTATTTGATTCTGACGCATCGAGTTCGATTATCTCATCATTGTTAGTTGAGTCACTGCACTTAGACACCAGTTTAGTAGATGATCCCTTAGTTGTTTCAAACCCAATTGGGGCTCCATGATGTGGTTGGGTTTGAAAGTTTCTATACTTAGCGTTGAGTTTAGATGTGATGCTTTTTGGGCTTCACGGGCTATGGGTTAGTTTTGGGCATGGACTGGTTATCCAGTAGTGGTGTCGTTCTTGATTTTGAAGGGAGAGTTGTTAGGCTTATGACCCGCTTGGGTAACACTCTCGAGATCTCTTGTAATCCCATGGAATCTGTTATGCTAAGTTATCTAGAATCGCTTGACACGTCGGTCGAGAGTTTGCGATCTGTTAGAGTGGTTCGGGAATACTCGGATGTGTTTGAGGAGGTGAAGGGCTTACCTCCGGAGCGGGAGATTGACTTCCGAATATATCTGGTAGACAATGCCAAACCAGTAACTTGGCCAGTGTGCCACATGGCTCCTCGTGAGAGGAGGGAACTCCATAAGCAAGTAGGCGATTTGCTTGAGAAGGGGTTCATAAGACGAAGTATATCGGAGTGGGGTGCTCCAGTAGTTTTTTCCACGAAGGCGGATGGGTCCCTCAGACTTTGTGTAGGCTAAAGAGAACTAAATAAACTCACAAAGAAGAATAGACACCCATTGCCGAGGATTGATGATCTCTTTGATCAGTTGGTTGGCGCCTCAGTGTTTTCGTAGTTGGACTTAGCCACGGGGTTTCATCAGTTGAGAGTGGCTGAGGATAGTATAGAGAAGACTACCTTTAGGACTCCGGATGGTTTTTATGAGTGGCTGGTGATGCCATTTGGTTTGACGAACGCCCCCGCATACTTTGTTGATTTGATGAGAAGGGTGTTCAGGGAGTACCTAAATAAGTTTGTGATGGTCTTTGTAAATGACATCTTGGTCTTTTCTAGGAGCGAAATAAGTTTTCGTGTGTGCTTAATAGGTTGAGCAAAGCCAGTTATGGGAAAAACGGTGGTTTTGGAGCGAGACTGGCGAGGACATCCAAAGTTGGTCAAAGGCTTAATTGTTTAGCCATTTTTACTAGTATCATCTCACATAGGTCGTCTGAACTCGAAGGAGATATCCCTTGGGTGTTTGTCTGATATTGGTTTAGGCCTTTGGGGCTTGCACTTGGGGGATGTCAAGTTCGACTAGGATGGTCAGCGTGAGAGATGGACAGTTGTGATGATTTTGGATGGGGTAATATCCTGGTTTCCTCTAAAAGTGGAGAAGAGCATGCCCTACATCTTAGGGAAGTGTTGGAGACTCTTCGAGCGCATAGTCTTAGGACAGCAAAAGTGGATGGGATTCTTAGCATCCTATGAGTTTGAGATAGCGTATACCCATGGCAAGGGTAACGTGGTAGCGGACGCCTTAAGTAGAAAAAGTTTGTCCTTGAGTTCATTGTTCGTTGAACGACGGAGCTTAGAGTTTATTTCTATGTTTGACTTTAGACCTTCCATTGACTTTGTACCCGGTTTGCTAGCCTCCTTGGAGGTTAGGCCTACTCTTTTGGGGCGGATTGGCGGAGCACAGCGAGACGACCCACAGTTGGTTGAGTTAGTAGAGAAGCTCATGAGGAGGGGGAGTCGTCTAGCCATTTGAGTAGGTACACCCTAGATGGTAAGGGGTGGTTGCGTAGAGACGGTAGACTTTGTGTACCGCAAGACGAGGGTTTGAGGAAGGCTATACTTGATGATGCACATCGTTCGAAGATGACCATTCATCCCGGTAGGGACAAGATGTACCAAGACAGGAAGCGAGTTTTCTTTTGGGCCGGTATGAAGAAAGACGCGGCCGAGTATGTCGCTAGATGCTTGGTGTGCCAACAAGTAAAAGCGGAGCAAAAGAAACCCGGTGGGTTGCTTCACCCATTGGAAGTTCCGCTATGGAAGTGGGATAGTGTCTCGATGGATTTTGTCGATGAATTACCGAGATCGAGGAAGGGTAATACGGGAATTTGGGGTGTGGTAGACAGACTTACTAAGAGTGCCCATTTTATACCCGTGAAGAGTAAGAGGACTGCTGCAGAGCTAGCTTCAGTTTACATTCGAGAGATTGTTAGATTACATGGTGTACCTTCCAGTATAGTGAGCGATCGAGGTCCTATCTTCACTAGCGAGTTTTGGAAGAGTTTGAAAGAGGCGGTAGGGACTCAGTTGTGTTTGAGCACCGCAAATCATCCTCAGACGGACGGCCAGACCGGGAGGGTGAATCACATTTTAGAAGACCTTTTGAGGCTATGTATCTTAGATTTTGGAGGTACATGAGAAGAGCATCTTCCATTGGTGGAGTTCGCATATAATAACAGCTTTCAGTCTAGTATTGGCATGGCTCCTTTCGAAGCTTTTTATGGAAGGCCTTGTCGATCACCTACATGTTGGTGGGAATCTACGGATAAGATCTTGCTTGGGCCCGATATGGTTAGGAAGACTTCGGAAAAGATTGATTTGATTCGAAGAAGGATGAAAGCGGCGCAAGACAGACAGAAATCTTATGCGGACAAGAGGAGAACAGAGCTTGAGTTTGATGTTGGGGACATGGTCTTTGTCAAAGTATCTCCGTTACGGAATGTAGTTCGCTTTGGATCTGTTGGGAAGTTAGCACCAAGGTTTGTTGGACCGTTTCCTATTAAGGAAAGGATTGGACAGATGGCCTATAGAGTGGAGTTGCCCGACAGACTTAGTGGTGTACATGATGTATTCCATGTGTCACATTTGAGGAAGTGCCTACATGAGACCGCAGAGGTGGTAGAGCCGAGCTTGCTTAGAGAAGTAGAGATAGAGCGTGATGCGACTATTCGACGAGCTCCTACACGCATCCTTGGGTCAGAGATTAAGAGGTTGAGAAACATGGAGGTTCAACTAGTCAAAGTGCAATGGGGAGAAGATGAGAGCAACGCTACTTGGGAGACGGAAGCGAAAATGCGTTCATTATACCCATTCCTTTTTGAGGGTATGTCTTTTAACTTCTCCTTTATCGTTTGTCTAGTACTTATCTTATCTTTAGTATGTCCTCTTGTTAGTGCCTTTTACCTTTAGATAGGGTAAACCTATGGTTGAAACATGTGTTTGAGACATGTTATGATTGATGGATGCATGTGGATGCAAGTGTTTGCTAGTGGTTGCTCGTGGATGCATATACACACACTCTAGACACTAGATCGGCTCAATCACTTCATATTGCATATTGCATATAATTGTGTGTAGGTAGCTATATTTATGGATGTATAATGGTTGTGTTATCATATGGATGATGCATTTTGGTGAATGATTGTGCACTCATGTAGATATAGTATGTGTCGATAGGGTTCTTTCGCATACATATTGGATGCATGGCACTATCACGGTTTGCATATGTTCATACATTAGATAGGGAACATATACACACACTTTTTGCATATGCTCATACATCAGTAGAAATTGTTTTAAGGACAATGGATGCCCGTGTTTGATGGATTGAGTAGATGGTTGTTTGGATGGTAGGATATGCATTCTCCTTAACTTGGAGATTTCGGGGACGAAATCCTTTAAGGAGGGGAGAATGTAACACCCCGAATTTCAGTTAACACTGATATTCACTAATTACAGAATTAATAATCTCAGATGTGAGAATCAGGGGAAACGGGTTACGTCATTGTGTTCGTCTCGGAAAAATACGCGAAATAGAGTCCGAAATTTTGTAAATCGGAGTCCGTATGACCCGGTTAAGGCCCAAAGAAGTTTTCGGGAAATTTGAATTTCGAAACATGCAGAAATGGGGGCCAGGCAGGAAAACTCCCGCCCAGCCAAGTCGACTTGGCTGTCGACAGGGCTGTCGACTTGCCTGTCGACATGCCTGTCGACTTGGCAGTCGACAGGGCTGTCGACTTGCCCTGTCGGCTGATTCTGGCCTGGGTGCACCTGGTTGAGTTTTGGGCTGGGTTGGAGGGCTTGGGACGAAATCTGACGGACCTAAACTAACCTAGGGTTAATCTAAGGGTCTAAAACACAACCTAATCCTATAAATACACCCTAAGACTACCCTAATCCATACTAAAAATAGAATCTATGCCATCATGCCGCCAAAATGCAACTTAGAAGGAGCCTCCACTAATTAGAGAAGAGGATTGCAAGCTAATCAACGACTAATCCACCTCTACTTCAACTCTAGCAACTATCTAAGGAGCTAATCTTGGAGTTTGTGAGTTTCTATCACTTTAATAACCAATTGCTAAACTAAGTAGATGAGATGTGATGAGATCATATGGTTTTGCTTGCGGATCAATGGGTTTTAGGTCATATGTTATGATGCTAGTTTGCTAATCACTATGTTTAACACTTATTCATGATGACACTATGTTTATGCAAGTTAAGTGTTTGGGTTTATGCATGTTAAGTGGTGGGTTTTATGCATGCTAAGTATTTGGTTTTATGCATGTTAAGTGTTTGGGTTTATGCATGTTAAGTGGTGGGTTTTATGCATGCTAAGTATTTGGTTTTATGCATGCTAAGTGTTTGGTTTTATGCAAGTTAAATGCTTGGTTTTATGCTAGAATCATGTGTGAAATAAGTGACATGACATGCAAGTTTAACCTATGAGTTTGGATCTATAATATGCATAATCTATGCAAGTTGTTTGGATTAGTGATATGCATAACATATGCGAGTTTACCTTTGTATGTCATACATACATATGCAAGTTCATATGTAACATGTTATGCAAGTTTGGTGGTTGATTATATGCAAGTTCATATGTAACATGTTATGCAAGTTTGGTGGTTGATTATATGCAAGTTCATATGTAACATGTTATGCAAGTTTGGTGTTTGATTATATGCAAGTCTATATATGACATGTTATGCAAGTTTGGTGGTTGATTATATGCAAGTAACATGTGCAAGTTTACACCTTTGTATGTCATACATACATATGCAAGTTTACCCCTTTGTATGACATAAGTACATGTGCAAGTTCATCCCTTTTAGACCTATGACATGTATGCAAGTTGACACCTTTATGATAGGTCTATGACATGAACATTTATGCAAGTTACCATCTTTGTGACATATGTGATTCATGCAAGTTTGGGTTGGTTATTTATACAAGTTGGGTTTATGGTCATATATGCAAGTTGACACCTTTTAAACCCATGATAATGCTAATGATATGCTAAGTTGAACCCATTGTGTGTATGATGAATCTCCTCTTTTAAAGTATGTCATGTTAACGTATTTACGTGGGGACGATGGGGTAAAAATTAATGAACACATAAAATTGTGTGAAGTTGGTATGATTAAACATACCATAAAGTGGATGGACATAATTGGGAATTTACCTATTAAGTTAGGTCTACCCATATTATGGAATTGGGAATTTACCTATTGAGTTAGGTCTACCCATATTTTTAAATATTTGTAATTAATTAGGGATAATTAATACAAATTATGGGGGTGATTAATTAGGTGTAATTAATCGACTAAGACACGAGGTTGGATCCTTTTGTAGCATAAGACTGCTCGGAACCGACCGGCAAATCCAGCGGCTACAAATGATTGGCCCAATGTGAGAGGTCTTAGTCATAAACTAAATACGTGACAAGTGTAAAGACACGAGGTTAGACTCTGTTATGGTGTAAGGCTGCCCGGAACCAACCGGCATATCCAGCTGCCATAAAAGACAGTCTAATGTGAGAGGTCTTTACAAAGGTTACGATCTTAATTAATTAAGAAACACTTAACCAAATTAGCATGTAGTGGGGCATGAGGAGTTAAGTGGGTGCCTTGGGTGGCATGTAGTAACTAGTGGGGGTGCCTTGGGTTGCATGAGGAAACTAGTGGGTTGCCTTGGGTGGCAATAGAAAATACGATTAGAATACTTAACCAAAGTGGAACATGTAATTAAACATGATTAAAGGGTTAAGTAAGTGCCTTGGGTGGCATGTGGGAATCAAGTAAGTGCCTTGGGTGGCATGTGGAAATCTAGTGGGTGCCTTGAGTGGCAATTAAAATATGATTAAAAGACTTAACCAAAATTTATAACATGTAAGTGGACATGGTAAAAGGGTTAAGTGGGATTCACTAGAAATGACAAGCTTAGGTGGGTAGCTTGTGGGGGCCCATTTCAACCAATATCCCAAACGTATCTTTGTGGGCTCTACCCAAGTCGAGGACGGGACACGCATATTGGGCTTGACTGTAAGAGGCCAAAACGGGTTAGCGGTGGCAATGCAAGTCCAACGGGTTTCATATGCGTGTGTGGACCCGGGCTGGTAAGTAAGACGTTGTTGCATCGTGTAGGTATAAGTCGTGCACCGTTGATATTATCAGGTTGCCACTTTGGGGGATGATACACCCCACTGTGGGGCCAGCACGGGTATCTACGTTAGGGAGCCGATCGAATGGGGGGTAGTGGGTACACCTAGTGGAAATAGGGGCAGACGGCACCTATGTAGTCAGCTAGGGGTACACGAAACTACTAATTATAGATTGCTAAGTATACTTAGTGGGATCAACCTTTAAATTGGGAATGACTGGTGTGGTGTAGTGTAGTAATTATCCTTGGGTGGGTAGATGCGTCTTTACGGTTATCTTAGTTCATCCTAAGTCTAGTTGGCTGCTTAGTGTAGCCATTTATCCCCATTCGTTACCGTATATCAAGCTTATGTCTTACTCTGGTTACTTTAATGATTGTATTGTTAAAGTTATAGGACTCGCTCAGACTTATGTCTGACCCCGTTGTTTTTATCTTTTTCCCAACCCTCAGGTTATCAGAGTGGGCCTAGCACTAGTGGGCTTTGATCAGACTGCTTTATCTATCTTTTGGAGCTTGGACCGTGGATGTAAAGCTCAGTTTATCTTTTCTATTATGGCTATTAAGTCATGTAGTGGGATTATGTACTTTTGTTTTATCAGGATGGATATTATGTACTTGACTCTTGTTTATGGTTTTGGTGTAACCAAACATGTTTTACTTTCCGCTGCAATGAAATCATGTTTTAAATTCTCAAGTATTACTTATATCTGTCTTGTTGTAATTTTTCTGTTCTATATTCACTTAAAATACTCCACCGATGTTATGGCATTCCCTTAGTGAGTGACCGTAGCGGGTGTGGGGTGTTACACGTGGTATCAGAGCTTAAGGTTACCAGAACAGATAATTTTTTTAGAAAAACTATTTTCTAAGAATATTTTTGAAAGGAGTATTTTCAAAAACATGTCTTTCAAGAGAAAAGTTTTTGAAAGAAAAGCATAATCCCCAATAGCCATATCTATATCTTTCAAATTCTCCGTTTTGAATCTCTTCCTCTCTCGTTTTGAGTTTCCCCTCCGCGTATAGATGATCTTTCTAAGATAGATAAGAATGGAAAACCACTTCAAGGGACTTAGACATTAGTCGGACTAGAAGTTGGTTCAAGAAGGAGGAGGACTTGTAGGTACCTATTGGATAGACGATGGGAGGAAGGCTCAAATAGTTGTTTGGTTAATGAAGAGCGAAACCTCATTTTGATGGGAGGTTACGAGTGGAAAATGGGAAGAAGAGGGCTAGTAGTTATCCTTTTGGGAGGAATAGGACACCTTATTAGGATTGTCCAAAGAGGCAAGGGCAAGGTACGGAATCTCCTGGAGGGTAGTTGTATTCCCTCACGGCTAGTGTACCAGATGGGGATAGGACCGTCTAGGTTGGAATTTGGATTTCTTTATTATCCGGTTCGAACTTTATTTGATTCTGACGCATCGAGTTCGTTTATCTCATCATTGTTAGTTGAGTCACTGCACTTAGACACCAGTTTAGTAGATGATCCCTTAGTTGTTTCAAACCCAATTGGGGCTCCATGATGTGGTTGGGTTTGAAAGTTTCTATACTTAGCGTTGAGTTTAGATGTGATGCTTTTTGGGCTTCACGGGCTATGGGTTAGTTTTGGGCATGGACTGGTTATCCAGTAGTGGTGTCGTTCTTGATTTTGAAGGGAGAGTTGTTAGGCTTATGACCCGCTTGGGTAACACTCTCGAGATCTCTTGTAATCCCATGGAATCTGTTATGCTAAGTTATCTAGAATCGCTTGACACGTTGGTCGAGAGTTTTCGATCTGTTAGAGTGGTCCGGGAATACTCGGATGTGTTTGAGGAGGTGAAGGGCTTACCTCCGGAGCGGGAGATTGACTTCCGAATATATCTGGTAGACAATGCCAAACCAGTAACTTGGCCAGTGTGCCACATGGCTCCTCGTGAGAGGAGGGAACTCCATAAGCAAGTAGGCGATTTGCTTGAGAAGGGGTTCATAAGACGAAGTATATCGGAGTGGGGTGCTCCAGTAGTTTTTGCCACGAAGGCGGATGGGTCCCTCAGACTTTGTGTAGGCTAAAGAGAACTAAATAAACTCACAAAGAAGAATAGACACCCATTGCCGAGGATTGATGATCTCTTTGATCAGTTGGTTGGCGCCTCAGTGTTTTCGTAGTTGGACTTAGCCACGGGGTTTCATCAGTTGAGAGTGGCTGAGGATAGTATAGAGAAGACTACCTTTAGGACTCCGGATGGTTTTTATGAGTGGCTGGTGATGCCATTTGGTTTGACGAACGCCCCCGCATACTTTGTTGATTTGATGAGAAGGGTGTTCAGGGAGTACCTAAATAAGTTTGTGATGGTCTTTGTAAATGACATCTTGGTCTTTTCTAGGAGCGAAATAAGTTTTCGTGTGTGCTTAATAGGTTGAGCAAAGCCAGTTATGGGAAAAACGGTGGTTTTGGAGCGAGACTGGCGAGGACATCCAAAGTTGGTCAAAGGCTTAATTGTTTAGCCATTTTTACTAGTATCATCTCACGTAGGTCGTCTGAACTCGAAGGAGATATCCCTTGGGTGTTTTTCTGATATTGGTTTAGGCCTTTGGGGCTTGCACTTGGGGGATGTCAAGTTCGACTAGGATGGTCAGCGTGAGAGATGGACAGTTGTGATGATTTTGGATGGGGTAATATCCTGGTTTCCTCTAAAAGTGGAGAAGAGCATGCCCTACATCTTAGGGAAGTGTTGGAGACTCTTCGAGCGCATAGTCTTAGGACAGCAAAAGTGGATGGGATTCTTAGCATCCTATGAGTTTGAGATAGCGTATACCCATGGCAAGGGTAACGTGGTAGCGGACGCCTTAAGTAGAAAAAGGTTGTCCTTGAGTTCATTATTCGTTGAATGACGGAGCTTAGAGTTTATTTCTATGTTTGACTTTAGACCTTCCATTGACTTTGTACCCGGTTTGCTAGCCTCCTTGGAGGTTAGGCCTACTCTTTTGGGGCGGATTGGCGGAGCACAGCGAGACGACCCACAGTTGGTTGAGTTAGTAGAGAAGCTCATGAGGAGGGGGAGTCGTCTAGCCATTTGAGTAGGTACACCCTAGATGGTAAGGGGTGGTTGCGTAGAGACGGTAGACTTTGTGTTCCGCCAGACGAGGGTTTGAGGAAGGCTATACTTGATGATGCACATCGTTCGAAGATGACCATTCATCCCGGTAGGGACAAGATGTACCAAGACAGGAAGCGAGTTTTCTTTTGGGCCGGTATGAAGAAAGACGCGGCCGAGTATGTCGCTAGATGCTTGGTGTGCCAACAAGTAAAAGCGGAGCAAAAGAAACCCGGTGGGTTGCTTCACCCATTGGAAGTTCCGCTATGGAAGTGGGATAGTGTCTCGATGGATTTTGTCGATGAATTACCGAGATCGAGGAAGGGTAATACGGGAATTTGGGGTGTGGTAGACAGACTTACTAAGAGTGCCCATTTTATACCCGTGAAGAGTAAGAGGACTGCTGCAGAGCTAGCTTCAATTTACATTCGAGAGATTGTTAGATTACATGGTGTACCTTCCAGTATAGTGAGCGATCGAGATCCTATCTTCACTAGCGAGTTTTGGAAGAGTTTGAAAGAGGCGGTAGGGACTCAGTTGTGTTTGAGCACCGCAAATCATCCTCAGACGGACGGCCAGACCGGGAGGGTGAATCGCATTTTAGAAGACCTTTTGAGGCTATGTATCTTAGATTTTGGAGGTACATGAGAAGAGCATCTTCCATTGGTGGAGTTCGCATATAATAACAGCTTTCAGTCTAGTATTGGCATGACTCCTTTCGAAGCTTTTTATGGAAGGCCTTGTCGATCACCTACATGTTGGTGGGAATCTACGGATAAGATCTTGCTTGGGCCCGATATGGTTAGGAAGACTTCGGAAAAGATTGATTTGATTCGAAGAAGGATGAAAGCGGCGCAAGACAGACATAAATCTTATGCGGACAAGAGGAGAACAGAGCTTGAGTTTGATGTTGGGGACATGGTCTTTGTCAAAGTATCTCCGTTACGGAATGTGGTTCGCTTTGGATCTGTTGGGAAGTT
The DNA here is from genome assembly GCA_030737875.1 of Allium sativum. Taxonomy (NCBI): domain Eukaryota; kingdom Viridiplantae; phylum Streptophyta; class Magnoliopsida; order Asparagales; family Amaryllidaceae; genus Allium; species Allium sativum. The sequence goes on from CM060924.1 coordinate 178,674,389, forward strand.
AGCACCAAGGTTTGTTGGACCGTTTCCTATTAAGGAAAGGATTGGACAGATGGCCTATAGAGTGGAGTTGCCCGACAGACTTAGTGGTGTACATGATGTATTCCATGTGTCACATTTGAGGAAGTGCCTACATGAGACCGCAGAGGTGGTAGAGCCGAGCTTGCTTAGAGAAGTAGAGATAGAGCGTGATGTGACTATTCGACGAGCTCCTACACGCATCCTTGGGTCAGAGATTAAGAGGTTGAGAAACATGGAGGTTCAACTAGTCAAAGTGCAATGGGGAGAAGATGAGAGCAACGCTACTTGGGAGACGGAAGCGAAAATGCGTTCATTATACCCATTCCTTTTTGAGGGTATGTCTTTTAACTTCTCCTTTATCGTTTGTCTAGTACTTATCTTATCTTTAGTATGTCCTCTTGTTAGTGCCTTTTACCTTTAGATAGGGTAAACCTATGGTTGAAACATGTGTTTGAGACATGTTATGATTGATGGATGCATGTGGATGCAAGTGTTTGCTAGTGGTTGCTCGTGGATGCATATACACACACTCTAGACACTAGATCGGCTCAATCACTTCATATTGCATATTGCATATAATTGTGTGTAGGTAGCTATATTTATGGATGTATAATGGTTGTGTTATCATATGGATGATGCATTTTGGTGAATGATTGTGCACTCATGTAGATATAGTATTTGTCGATAGGGTTCTTTCGCATACATATTGGATGCATGGCACTATCACGGTTTGCATATGTCCATTCATTAGATAGGGAACATATACACACACTTTTTGCATATGCTCATACATCAGTAGAAATTGTTTTAAGGACAATGGATGCCCGTGTTTGATGGATTGAGTAGATGGTTGTTTGGATGGTAGGATATGCATTCTCCTTAACTTGGAGATTTCGGGGACGAAATCCTTTAAGGAGGGGAGAATGTAACACCCCGAATTTCAGTTAACACTGATATTCACTAATTACAGAATTAATAATCTCAGATGTGAGAATCAGGGGAAACGGGTTACGTCATTGTGTTCGTCTCGGAAAAATACGCGAAATAGAGTCCGAAATTTTGTAAATCGGAGTCCGTATGACCCGGTTAAGGCCCAAAGAAGTTTTCGGGAAATTTGAATTTCGAAACATGCAGAAATGGGGGCTAGGCGGGAAAACACCCGCCCAGCCAAGTCGACTTGGCTGTCGACAGGGCTGTCGACTTGCCTATCGACATGCCTGTCGACTTGGCAGTCGACAGGGCTGTCGACTTGCCCTGTCGGCTGATTCTGGCCTGGGTGCACCTGGTTGAGTTTTGGGCTGGGTTGGAGGGCTTGGGACGAAATCTGACGGACCTAAACTAACCTAGGGTTAATCTAAGGGTCTAAAACACAACCTAATCCTATAAATACACCCTAAGACTACCCTAATCCATACTAAAAATAGAATCTATGCCATCATGCCGCCAAAATGCAACTTAGAAGGAGCCTCCACTAATTAGAGAAGAGGATTGCAAGCTAATCAACGACTAATCCACCTCTACTTCAACTCTAGCAACTATCTAAGGAGCTAATCTTGGAGTTTGTGAGTTTCTATCACTTTAATAACCAATTGCTAAACTAAGTAGATGAGATGTGATGAGATCATATGGTTTTGCTTGCGGATCAATGGGTTTTAGGTCATATGTTATGATGCTAGTTTGCTAATCACTATGTTTAACACTTATTCATGATGACACTATGTTTATGCAAGTTAAGTGTTTGGGTTTATGCATGTTAAGTGGTGGGTTTTATGCATGCTAAGTATTTGGTTTTATGCATGTTAAGTGTTTGGGTTTATGCATGTTAAGTGGTGGGTCTTATGCATGCTAAGTATTTGGTTTTATGCATGCTAAGTGTTTGGTTTTATGCAAGTTAAATGCTTGGTTTTATGCTAGAATCATGTGTGAAATAAGTGACATGACATGCAAGTTTAACCTATGAGTTTGGATCTATAATATGCATAATCTATGCAAGTTGTTTGGATTAGTGATATGCATAACATATGCGAGTTTACCTTTGTATGTCATACATACATATGCAAGTTCATATGTAACATGTTATGCAAGTTTGGTGGTTGATTATATGCAAGTTCATATGTAACATGTTATGCAAGTTTGGTGGTTGATTATATGCAAGTTCATATGTAACATGTTATGCAAGTTTGGTGTTTGATTATATGCAAGTCTATATATGACATGTTATGCAAGTTTGGTGGTTGATTATATGCAAGTAACATGTGCAAGTTTACACCTTTGTATTTCATACATACATATGCAAGTTTACCCCTTTGTATGACATAAGTACATGTGCATGTTCATCCCTTTTAGACCTATGACATGTATGCAAGTTGACACCTTTATGATAGGTCTATGACATGAACATTTATGCAAGTTACCATCTTTGTGACATATGTGATTCATGCAAGTTTGGGTTGGTTATTTATATAAGTTGGGTTTATGGTCATATATGCAAGTTGACACCTTTTAAACCCATGATAATGCTAATGATATGCTAAGTTGAACCCATTGTGTGTATGATGAATCTCCTCTTTTAAAGTATGTCATGTTAACGTATTTACGTGGGGACGATGGGGTAAAAATTAATGAACACATAAAATTGTGTGAAGTTGGTATGATTAAACATACCATAAAGTGGATGGACATAATTGGGAATTTACCTATTAAGTTAGGTCTACCCATATTATGGAATTGGGAATTTACCTATTGAGTTAGGTCTACCCATATTTTTAAATATTTGTAATTAATTAGGGATAATTAATACAAATTATGGGGGTGATTAATTAGGTGTAATTAATCGACTAAGACACGAGGTTGGATCCTTTTGTAGCATAAGACTGCCCGGAACCGACCGACAAATCCAGCGGCTACAAATGATTGGCCCAATGTGAGAGGTCTTAGTCATAAACTAAATACGTGACAAGTGTAAAGACACGAGGTTAGACTCTGTTATTGTGTAAGGCTGCCCGGAACCAACCGGCATATCCAGCTGCCATAAAAGACAGTCTAATGTGAGAGGTCTTTACAAAGGTTACGATCTTAATTAATTAAGAAACACTTAACCAAATTAGCATGTAGTGGGGCATGAGGAGTTAAGTGGGTGCCTTGGGTGGCATGTAGTAACTAGTGGGGGTGCCTTGGGTGGCATGAGGAAACTAGTGGGTTGCCTTGGGTGGCAATAGAAAATACGATTAGAATACTTAACCAAAGTGGAACATGTAATTAAACATGATTAAAGGGTTAAGTAAGTGCCTTGGGTGGCATGTGGGAATCAAGTAAGTGCCTTGGGTGGCATGTGGAAATCTAGTGGGTGCCTTGAGTGGCAATTAAAATATGATTAAAAGACTTAACCAAAATTTATAACATGTAAGTGGACATGGTAAAAGGGTTAAGTGGGATTCACTAGAAATGACAAGCTTAGGTGGGTAGCTTGTGGGGGCCCATTTCAACCAATATCCCAAACGTATCATTGTGGGCTCGACCCAAGTCGAGGACGGGACACGCATATTGGGCTTGACTGTAAGAGGCCAAAACGGGTTAGCGGTGGCAACGCAAGTCCAACGGGTTTCATATGCGTGTGTGGACCCGGGCTGGTAAGTAAGACGTTGTTGCATCGTGTAGGTATAAGCCGTGCACCGTTGATATTATCAGGTTGCCACTTTGGGGGATGATACACCCCACTGTGGGGCCAGCACGGGTATCTACGTTAGGGAGCCGATCGAATGGGGGGTAGTGGGTACACCTAGTGGAAATAGGGGCAGACGGCACCTATGTAGTCAGCTAGGGGTACACGAAACTACTAATTATAGATTACTAAGTATACTTAGTGGGATCAACCTTTAAATTGGGAATGACTGGTGTGGTGCAGTGTAGTAATTATCCTTGGGTGGGTAGATGCGTCTTTACGGTTATCTTAGTTCATCCTAAGTCTAGTTGGCTGCTTAGTGTAGCCATTTATCCCCATTCGTTACCGTATATCAAGCTTATGTCTTACTCTGGTTACTTTAATGATTGTATTGTTAAAGTTATAGGACTCGCTCAGACTTATGTCTGACCCCGTTGTTTTTATCTTTTTCCCAACCCTCAGGTTATCAGAGTGGGCCTAGCACTAGTGGGCTTTGATCAGACTGCTTTATCTATCTTTTGGAGCTTGGACCGTGGATGTAAAGCTCAGTTTATCTTTTCCATTATGGCTATTAAGTCATGTAGTGGGATTATGTACTTTTGTTTTATCAGGATGGATATTATGTACTTGACTCTTGTTTATGGTTTTGGTGTAACCAAACATGTTTTACATTCCGCTGCAATGAAATGATGTTTTAAATTCTCACGTATTACTTATATCTGTCTTGTTGTAATTTTTCTGTTCTATATTCACTTAAAATACTCCACCGATGTTATGGCATTCCCTTAGTGAGTGACCGTAGCGGGTGTGGGGTGTTACAATTTACTAGATGCTACTAAAAAACCTATTTAGGATAGTTGTAAAAGCGGCACTCAGCTATCGGTAATCGCAGAGTACATTGCGATGAAGTTAAAATATAACATTACTGAAGCTAGGTTTACGACTATTATACAAGATGTGAAAAGTCATATGCAGCCTGATAATTTGATGTGTGAAAATCACTACGAAGTTAAGAAACTTATCGGCATTTGGTTTACCATATCAGAAAATGGATACATGTGTAAAAGAATGCATGTTGTTTTGGAAAGATGACGTAAACCTTAGAAATTATAAAATATGTAATTATGAAAGATATAAACTAAGAAAGAAGAAGAGAAATGAAGTTCCGTACAAACGTATGCATTACTTACCCATTACTCCAAGGCTTCAAAGATCATATGAATCTTCGGTAACTGCATCTCATATGAGATGACATAAGGTGAGATCAGAGGAAGAAGGTACGTTGATTCATCCAGCCGATGGGGAAGCATGGAAGCAATTCGATAAAACTTATCCAATTTTGCAGCGGAGAGTCGTAATGTGAGACTATGATTACCTACATATGGTTTTTCACCATTTTCTCAATTTGGTTCTAAATATTTATCATGACCCATTATCATCACACCTTATAATTAACCTCCATGGATGTGTATGAAAATGCAATACATGTTTCTTACTGTTATTGTTCCTTGCCCTGACGATCCGACACAAGGAATTGATGTTTATTTACAATTGCTGATTGATGAATTAAAAACATTGTGGAACGAAGGAATAGAAACATAAGACGCTTCAAAGAAGAAAAAATTTCATTGTTTGCTTCTTTATTATGGAATATAAGTGATTTTATTGCCTATGAAATGCTTTCGGGATGGAGCACTGCTCGTCGTCTAGCATGTCCATATTGCATGGAAGAAACACGAGCGTTTTCCTTACTGCATGATAAGAAAATTTCATGATTTGACTGTCATCGATGTTTTTTGCATGTAAATCAACCTTTCAGAGAAGATAATAATTTTTTTTATCTAATATAACATAAAAAATACAACCACCAATGATATGAACAAGCGAAGAAATATGAACTAGTTAGGGATTATCTGATGATACATGAAACTGGAGCTCAGATAGAAATTGAAGGCAAATTAACTGTTCACAATTGGTGCAAACAGTCTATTTTTGGGAGTTTCCGTATTAGAAATATTTTTTGCTTCGTCATAATATTGATGTGATGCACAATGAGAAAAATATCTTTGATAATGCCTTTAACACAATTTCGAATGTTAAAGGGAAGACCAAAAATGGTTTGAAATCAAGGCGCGATATAGAAGATTATGCACACATCCCGAGCTTCATATGAATTCAAATGACAGTAAAAAACCCAAAGCATGTTATGAATTAGATAATAATCAAGTTAAAGTTCTGTTAAAATGGGCTGAAGGGTTAAGATTTCCTGATGGGATTCCATCGAACTGTCGTAGATGTGTTGATTACAGAAATGGTAAATTGAGCGAAATGAAAAGTCACGATTGTCACATTATGATGGAGCATTTATTTCCCGTTATGTTCAAAGAACTACTTCCGTTAAAAATTTGGAAGGTAGTAACAGAGCTTAGCATGTTTTACAAAGAGCTTTATGCGAATACTTTAAAAATGCAATGTTTACGTAAACTTGAAGCAGATATTCCTATATTGCTCTAAAAATTGAAGAAAATATTTCCGCCAGGTTTCTTTTTTAATGTAATAGAGCATTTACCTGTTCACGCACAACTGAAGCATGACTTCGAGCTTCCGTCCAGTATGGATGAATGCATCCATTTGAGAGGTATGAATAAACAAGTTAACTTATACTTTAAATTGCACTTGAAATATGGAACAATTATGTAAATGAATTTTTCATAGATATCTGAATCATTTTGAAAAAAAGTGAGATAAAAAGCATGAGTTGAAGGTTCGATATGTAAATCTTACATCGAAGAAGAAGCTTCGTTCTTTTTCTCTCATTATTTCAGTAATCATGTGAATATATCATTTGAAAGTATTCCTCGTAATGACGAAGGAGACTAATAAGAATCGCCTCAAACAATGTTATATATATTTAGACAACATGGTCGACCTTTTGGGAAATGTGTAGGCATATGGCTTAATGATAAAGATCATCATGTAGCACAAACTTATGTTCTTTTAAATTGTGCTGAAGTAGCACCATTTATTAAGTAATATGAAGTATCATTTAGTGCTTTTTTCATTTCTATAGTGCTTGCATGTGTATAATCTAATGTAATATTTTATTTATATATAGCATTTATGAACGCCAACATCCAAATGGAGATCTCAATAAAGATTTTTCTGCATGGTTTACAATACGTTTACGAACCCAAAAATTGTGTTGATGATGCAGGGTTGAAACATCTTGCATTGGGACCAAAAAGAACGGTCAAGACATATCCAATATATTTTGTTAATGGATATAAATTTAACACCACAGAATACAGTGTTGAGAAATTAATGAACAATACAGGTGTATTCGTTAAAGGTAGTGATGATCAAGAAAATCACATAAATGATATTTATATCGTTTTAACACAAATTTTGCAACTAACATATTTCTCACAACCCACGGAGGAGGTGTTTCTATATAAATACAATTGGTTTAGTAACATTGTAGGTTCTGGGATTAATGTGCAGAAGGATTATAATCTGATTGAAATAAAGCAAGCATACATCGCATGATCACAAATATGATCCTTTTGGGCTAGCCAAACACGCGTTTCAAATTTATTACGCTCCTTTTCCGTCTCTAAAAAGAGATAAAACAGATTGGTCGGCAGTTTTTTTAAAAAAGGATAGATTTACTTTTCATGGGAAGAATATTCCAGATGAAGAAGCCTATTTGGTAGATCTTAAGCAGAACACTGAAGTAATAATTGAAGACGATCATGCAGATTTTGGACCTCCTCTGATCGATGAATCAAATGTTTTGGTGGAAGCATTCGAGAGTGCTGAAGAAGATATCGAAGAATCTGAGACCGATTCTGAATAAGAATACGATGATGACTATTGTAGTTGATTAGAATTATCTTTTAGTTGTAATGTGATTATGGAGGATACGGCGTATATTTTGCAATTCATGTAACTCTATTAAATTTTTGAATATTATGATCATTATTTACATCTTTTATGTCATATGCAGTTTTTCCTATTTATTTGTCTTAAAAGTGCAATATAATATGTTGCTCCTTGGAATATGAGACCCAAACTAATACAGGTATGTCATCAAGAGGGAACTCTTCTGGCATTTGCAATCTAGGCTCCGTTGTCCTAATAAGTATTTCCTTATATATATTTTCCCATTTTAATTTTTTTAATCGCTAATATACTGTACATATTTTAATACAGGTGTAAACAATTTCATTTTGTTTATATGAGACCCAAGCTAATACGGGTATAATCAATTTCATTTTGTATTATGTCATTTATATAGCAACTTATACCGTTTGTGTAAGCTAACTTTAAAAATAAATTTCAATATAATGTTATTGTTATCTTTTAAACTGATTTGTATGAGACAGGTATGTCATGGAGCAAGATTCTTCAGGCGTTTGCTATTTGGGCTTGGTTGTCCTAGTAAGTATTTTCTAATGTATACTTTTTTGTTTTAATTTTTATAATCTCTAATATACAGTACATATTTTAATGCAGGTTTAAACAATTTCATTTTGTTTATATGAGACCCAAGCTAATACAGGTATAAACAATTTCATTTTGTTTTAAGTCATTTATTTAGCAACTTATATTGTTTGTGTAAGTAACTGTAAAATAAATTTCAATATAATGTTATTGATATCTTTTAAAATGATTTGTATGGGATAGGTATGTCATCGAGTGAGATTCTTCAGGTGATTTGTTTAACGTGAAGTAGAGACCGAGGTGGACCCATGAATCATAGGCCTAGGCGAAGGCAAGCATACAAATTTTTTTAAACGTCAATAATATTTAATAGATAAGCAATGCATCAAAAAACCTAGGTGATTGTGTTTTTTTATATTTTTTGAGTTAGAATTGATTTTATTTTGATACTTGTTTGGTATATGGTATGTTGGGATTATGTACGGTTATTGTGATAGTGGTTTGTGTGAGAAATGTAGTTGGAAGACTAAACAATGTTGAAATATTTAAAAAAGTTGCAGGTTTTCCGATGGCTTACAAGTAATTGATTATGTAACGGTTTTTGACGGCTTACAACGGTTTATTTGAGAAGCATGAGCAACGGTTTCCAACAGCTACCGACACTCGACGTACACAGTCGAAAATCGACTCAAACCGTTAGCTGCCATCGGAAACATAAACGATTGACTCTATCGAAAGCCATTGGAAATTTTGATTTTCGACACCTACGAAAGCGACGGCTAATTCTGACAGCTCACGACAGCCGCCGACGGTTTTGAGCCATCGGAAATAGCCTGTTTTCTTGTAGTGATATGACCTTGCACCCTAAAATGGGTTTCAAACGTAATAAGTTTAGTGAGAGTTCTTCATTCTTGTGGCATTAAAGACTCTGTTATATATCCAGAGAAAGAGCTAACTCATTAGTGAAAGAAGGAATTCTTCCATTTTTTAATTTTACTAATTCTGAGGTTTGTAAAGATTGCATTAAGGGTAAGAAAACTAAGCATACTAAGAAAGGAGCCATGAGAAGTACTGAACTGCCTGAAATTATACATACAGACATAAGAGAACCGTTCGATTATCAATCTTTTAGTGGAGAAAAATATTCCATTACCTTTATCGATCATTATTCGCATTATTGTTATCTTTACCTTTTGCATGATAAATATCAGTTTGTAAATGCTGTAGAATTCTAGATAACTGAGGTTGAGAGACAATTAGGTAAAAAGGTAAAAATCATTAGGTCTGATAGAGGTGGTATTATGGAAAGTATGATGAGTCGGGATAACATCTTGGCCTTTTGCTAAACTTAATTGGAAAATTAGGGATTGTTCCTCAGTACACAATGCTTGGCTTACTATGGATGAATGGTGTTGCTAAGGGATGTAATCGTACACTTTTAGAGATGGTTAGAAGTATGATGAGTAATTCAAACTTGCCCATATCATTGTGGATGCATGCCCTCATGACTTCTATGTATAACTTAAACAGGGTTTACAGTAAAGCTTTCCCTAAAACAACTTTTGAGACGCGGAAAGGATAAAAACCCATTTTAAGATACTTACACATTTGGGGATGTCCTGCAGAGGCACACATTTATAGTCCACATGAGAAGAAACTCGATCCAAAAAACATTAGTGGTTATTTTATTGGGTATCCAGAAAGATCAAAAGGGTATAAGTTTTACAGTCCTAATCATAGTACAAATTGTAGAAACTGGTAATGCTAAATTCTTTGAGAATGGCAAAGTCAACGGGAGTGATCAAGTAAGAGAAGTGGTCGTTAGAGAGATTCAGGCAAAAATACTAATTCTTTCACCTAGAATTTCAACCAACATTGTTCTACCTAATGTATTTGGCCCAGCCAATAACTTAGAACCAATTGTCAGTGATCGTGCACTTCATAATAGGCCTGTCACTTTTGAACCGAATGTAAATGCAACACCTAAGGTAACATTAAGGAGATCCACAAGACCACAAAGACCAGCTATTTCAAATAATTATATGATGTACTTGCAAGAATGTGAGTTTAATAAGGGATTGGAAAAAGATCCGGCTACGTATTCACAAGCCATGAAAAGAGAAGATTCTAAGAAATGGATTATTGCCATGTTTGAAGAGATCAAATCTATGGCTACAAATAAAGTTTGGGAGTTGGTCGATTTACCGAAAGGACATGAGAAATTCGGTTGTTAGTGGTTCTATAAGACTAAACATGACTCTTTTGGTAAATTCAAACGACATAAGGCTAAACTTATAGCTATAGGGTTCCATCAAAAGGAAGGCACTGATTATAATGAGACCTTCTCTCTAGTCTCAAATAAGGATTCTCTACGGATCATTATGTCTTTAGTAGCTTATTTTGACTTAGAGTTACATCAAATGGATGTGAAAATGGCTTTTCTGAATGGGAGTTTAGAAGAAGAAGTCGGCTTCATTATATAAAGAAAGGAAAATATGGTCTATTTATAAAAAAAGTCGATACATGGACTAAAGCAAGCTTCTCGGCAATCGTAATCTAAGTTGCATGATACCGTTACCACCGTTGGTGAAACGACCCAAACTTGCCCTTGTGGGAAAGCCCAGATTGAGTTGAGAACACGACAAATCAGAGAGCAAACAGAAGAACATTTTATTGTTGTTACAACAATTTACATCAGAATACAAGAATATAACAAAGTATGAATAAATAATATACATCACAAAAATATCAGAGATCAAATTACATTAGTAGCAGAAAAATAATACATACACAACTGAAAGAAATACACGGATACAGAGTTTTTCGAATATAGCTTCAGCCGTAAATCCAGGATCCTGGAAAAGAAATATTTACAAAAACCCAAGTACTAGCTGCCCGTGTGGAAAATATTGGCACCCAGATTTTAGTTAAAACAATAAACTCCAGGTCATTCATGGGACTGATGTGGGAACTAAAACGGTAATTTAAAACTTCACTTTAGAAATAAAGTAAATCAAGGGACCAAAACCGTATAACACGGAACGGGTTTCCTTCGAAGAATACCAGTGCATAAAACAAACAACGCAATGATTTTTGGAAAAATGAAGCTACTATAAGACTCAGGTCCCATCACACAATGCAACGCAAGCCAAAGGATAGAGTTTTACCTTATAATAGTCAAACATGTTTGGTACATTTAAAACAAAAATCATTTGATACTATTATAAGTGTATAGTGTATAAAAACACTTCAAATATAAATGTATCAATCATAGACGGCATAGTATCCCATGCTACTATGTCGCCATACTAGTTCTGCAATTAAATCTGTAATGTCACGTATTGGAAATTGGATTCCATCTATGAGTCAAGGCTAGGGATGGCTCCTCACCGATTCGAGACACTCTAACAAATGCCTTAGGAACCCCCTCAGTGAACCCTTGGATGCTTCAGGGCCGGTTCTCCCTTATGTTTGAGGATTAGTTATTCCCGAACACACGTTTCCCGGTCCTATCAGACCTATCCATCGGCCCCGTAGTGACTGATATATTCAAGACGCCTCGCAATCCATCATCCACATAGGTAAAAAAAAATATATGTCTGGGATCCATACCATGACACCGCCCATAGCTAGAAAGAAACGTCATGCACTCCCTGCAGTCCGATCCCGTTTTTGACTCATACCGAGGTGTGAGGCCCGCGAATTAACGCTATACACAAAGATATGCTATTTAAAGCCGAGCTTTGATCATCAACCACAAGACTCTGCTTTTCAACAAAAGCTTTGATCATTTTCATCCCAGCATGTCCCACTGACAATTCATGCCGTGGGACTGATATTTATCGAGATATAACCTCTAAGCTCGTACGTCTCAGAGAAGGGTGTTAAGCAAGAGAATAAATTCTCCGCCACCAAAAAGACATATATTTAATAGAAATCAATCAACACAGAATAAAATCCAATGTCAGACACACATCCATTTACTAGTTCATTCTGGGTCCGAATAAAATTGGAGGCACCTTATTCCTCATCCCATATGTCCAATACAAGAGAGAGGTCCTCGTATAATCGGTCGATCTCCAAGTACGTCTGGAGGATCACCACTTATTACCTTGTCTTGGGTGTACAGCCCAATCAAGACATCAGTAATCATCCAAATGATGTGAAGATCTCCGGTCTTCAACCACCGTCTTTATCGTCGACTTATCGTCGAATCGATTATTCATAATGGGTATAAACACGGCCTTTCCGAATAATTCACATATCTTATAATCAAGTGATATAAAAGCACAACATACGCCTCATTCCAATTATGATTATTCTTTTATTTAAATATTCATATCCTTTGGGAAAGGTTCCCATTAATTTTATGAAATATAAGTTCTTTTAAATTTATACTTTAATCTTCCTTTGGATATCAATTCTAAACCATATTAATGTTTATCAACTAGTCGGGATTATCGAACCTTACCGAAGTAATCATTTATTTTATTTTCCAATCCCAACCTATTCATCCCTTGGAGCAAAACTGGTAACACTCCATATCTAACACCACGGTGTTATCGGTAAATTTAATTACCATTTCGCGTTGAAATCTAATAAAAGATTGAACTATTGCTTGGAGCAAAACTGGTGATACTCCATTTTCGATCATTTTCCCAAGTTTGATAATTTAAATTATCCCATTCATAATTTCAATCTAATTAAGGATTCATTAAAATTTCACTTAGTTTAATCTTCCAACAATCATTATTTAATGATTATTCAACTTTGGGAAATCAAACATGCCACACTGACAATCTACACCGTACCACTGATTTCTGCCGATATATAACCTCTAAGTTCGTACGTCTCAGAGAAGGTTGCTAAGCAAGAGAATAAATTCACTGCCACCAAACAGATATATATATATATATATATATATATATATATATATATATATATATTTAGCGGAGATCAACAATACGGTTCAAAATACAATGTTAGACATGTAATCCTGTCTTTAACTGGGTTAAAGAACTAATGTCATTTTAAAACACAGTTCACGATAAACCCAAAATCACATTCCATTAACCATGGAATCTTCACGTAAAACAAATCGATATATAATCGATATCAATTTCCGTATCTGACTAATAATATAAATGGAATAACGACAAAGCCTTTTAAATTCCATATATATTAACAGTCTTCCTCCACAGAAGCAACAGCTCGATTATTACCAAATCGAATTCGACTCAATTTCAATTTAATATATTAAACTAGAAAACTTTACTTCGAAAAATTTACATTAATCTTAATTAAAAGATTTATATTTTCCAAATCACATTTCATTGTTAATCGGGTTAAAGAACGAATGTCGTTAAAAACACAGTTCACAATAAAACCAATTCACATACTTTTTTATTCCAATTACTAAATATAATTGGAACTCTAATAATCTTAATTAAAAGATTTATTCTTTACGCACGGGGTTTAAGAACAATGTTACTGAAGATACCATTCACAACAAACTCAAAATCCACTTTGATATTGAATATAAAGCTCAAAACAGAAATTATATCGACTTACGTTCAATATCAAATTCTGAAACCAACACATATCGTATGAGGAATAACGATATATATATATATATATATATATATATATATATTCCAAATTCCTCCACAATATCTGTATAGTCACGAAATCCAATATCGAAATATCTCGAAGATAATGTCTATTCAATTCCATTCCAATTCATACATTGGAAAATTTTGGTTAGATTAAAACCATTCTCTAATCCAATTTATTTATTTAAAAACGCTGGATTGTCTTCCTCGCTAATAACTAGTTCATTTTGATAAAAATATATTTATATCTTTACAAATGTGGAATTTTTCATCCCAATTCTTTCCAAATCATTTATTATGATTTTACACAAATTATATATATTTTTAATAATTTTATCAAGGCCCGTACAGTCGGTTTCCAATAACGGCCACCGAACAACATCCATAGCGACCTTTTTCAAATTTGATTTGGACTTGATTCAAAATCCAACCATTCAAGTTTAAATCACTTATATTCATTGGAAAGCTCTTTCCGATATGAACCCAACGGTTCCAGTTTTAGGAGAATATGATGGTCGGATCTCCCGTAATGTCAATTCGAAGTTAATGATCGAAATTCCCAAACGATCGTGGCGCGGTCTATTCAGGCCATTAAATATATATAATATATATATTATATATATTTCGTCGATTTCCATTTAAAATGTATTTTATAAATCATTTAATTCATTTTAAAACTATTCCCACTTTCATTTCAATTTTAAACCAAAATTGAATACTCCTTATCGTTATATATTTAAATGATAATATTTTCAAAATATCTGATTTTGAAATCATTTCCTTTTGGATATTCATTATAAAAATGAATAAAACCGATATAAATATCGTTCACATTAAAATGACGCAAAACTAATCAACACGGTTTCACATACTTCAATATTTTTGTGTCCATCCAAAACCGGACATCAAATTCACATTTTACTCCTTTACTGAGTATTATTTTAAAATATTTGTTATTTTAAAATATTTGTTATTTTCCGAATTGGAATCAGACCCGTTCGATTACCATATAATTTATTTATATGGATTTCATAAAAAACATGTATACAACAACAATGATAACCAATCAACCATCATCCAGAGTGCATTACCCAACCGCATAAGCATTAAATATAAATAGTTAACGCTTACAACAGGCTGTCAACCAATCGGTTGACATACAACTAAACAATTAGGATTAGTGTACGTTCAAATATCATCCCAATACCCGTGTGGGGTTCCAACCAACAAATGTTGAATACTATTTGCGCAGTTGGGCGATGTGTAAAATTTATCGTCCTAATCAATATCAGTTAAATACGTGTACATAAACAAATCGTCCAATTTGTAAATGAATATTCATTTTCATTTCAGGAGAATTTTATGCCATTCATATATATGTTCAAAATTATATTTTTAATGATAAATTATTTATTTCAACAATTGACTATTTTATATAGTTCATGCATTCAATGAAAATAATATTTTTATTGTTCAAACATTTTATTCAATACATAAATATTTTATACAGTTCATATACACATTAAAAATTATATTTTTAATGAATAAATATTTATTTCAGAAAATTTCAGCATTATAACGGCGCGATATTAAAACCAGAGTAATGTCTAGCATTACCCCTCTCCTAATACTGGCTCACGCCATACACAATAGTTAATCACATTCAATACACCACAATACAGTCAATTTTCAACACAACCAAATTTCCATAAAACAACCCAAGCAAACAATCGTGGTTTGTATAATAAATAGTGTCGGAGGCTTCTAAGCCCTGTCTGCATCCTAGTATATATTTAACTGTAAAATAATTAGAGTGAGAAGGATTTCTCATATTGGGATCCACTCCGCCATGCTTTTCTAACGTTTTTAATTGTTGTTGTGATCTCAGAATTTGCAAACGAGCTCCAATCGTCACACCGTCTTGTTTTCTAGCTTAAGCGTGTCATTTCGGACGACTTTCGCCTAGTGGCCTTTCTTCCGAAAATGCTCCATTTCGCCAGAATTCACGAAAAGACATAATTCAGATAGTAAACTTTGGACGCGTTTTCTGAACTACTCCGCCATCCAAAATATGATTTCCATATACCCAAATCAAAGAGAAAATCGTGCTCTTCGACTTTGGCATTGTGGAGTTTTGGACAGAGGGGCTCGGTTTGGAAGATATGGGCTTGGGAAGGTCACGGACTGTTAAACACGAACTGAAAATTTTAAAAATCGAATTTTTGGTGGAGGGGGGGCCGGGGGTCGGAGTGGGTGATGGGGAGGCGACCCAGGTGGTCAGGGAGGTGGCGGGGTGGTTCAGCGGCGCGGTGGTAGGCCAGAGGCAGTGGAATTGGGTGAGGCAGCGGGGTCTGGCGGTTTGGGGGCGCGGTCTGCGTGATGGTGGCGGAGGAAGGAGGAGGGGGAAGTGGAGAGGGACGGCGCCGGTGCCGGTGGGAGGCGCGCCTTCGGCGGCGGATGCGGGTAGAGCGACGGGAATTTTTATTTTTAGGGGAGGGGGGAGGGGGCAGCTTTTTCTTGGTTTGACCATGAAATAGAAGTTTGACCTAGGGTTTAGTTGCTTACTAGGATTATATAATAAATTATATTATTATTTTATTCAAAAATTTCTTGTTAATCGTTCTGAACTCCAAATCAAACCCAATGACTGTCGCTCCTAGCCAAATTCCTCCATTCCGGACGTAATGGGATATGTACGGTAAGCCAATTCGATTGTTTCGATCAGTTTTTCTTTAAATTAAAAGATAAATCAATGTATATTGAATTTAAACGTATATTTTAATTTACTGGGGCCATATACTAACTCCAAAAATTCCAAAAAAATAAATCTAGCTATGTTTTGATGATACGACCTAAACAAAACTAAATTCGTCGAATTTGGAGATCATTTGGAAAAGGGTCATTTTCCAATCGATTAAATTCAACTGAATTTAACAAAACACATTTATATTTAGTGTGCTCACATATTAATTCCAAAAATTATGAAAATTGAAATCTAACAATAATTTGAAATCCGGATCCAATAAAAGTGGTTTCGTCGAAAACGAAGGTCGTTTGCAAAATGGTTATTTTGAAGGGCTATATATATATTAAAATATATATAAATTCCATAGCGACTATTTTAAATTTAAACTGGCCAAAACTTTCAACTTATATTATGAAATCAGGATTTATCACTATCGTTAGAAAGATATAATTAAACAGATTCAAATATTTCTTGTTTTACTGAAATCCGATTTATTTTGAATTCTATACATTCAATTGAAATTTAAAATCGAATTTTCGAACTACCGGACCATTTCAGGCTCGTTTTATAATTAAAATAAATTTGTATGTTCTAATTTAAATAAAGTTTTAGTCGTTATTATTCAAAATAAGTCATTTTACATATTCAATCCATAAAAATAGCTAAAATAATTTTTTTTAATTGGTTCTGATTTCCGGGTTGTTACAAACTCCCCCACTTAAAATCTTTTCGTCCTCGAAAAGGAACAAAGCTGAAAGTTGTTTAACTAACTAACTCAAATTTCATTCTTCAACTTTCCAGTTTCTAAGAATTTTCTAATTTTCCAAAAATTTGGCTAACACCCTAAATTTTCAAAAAATTTCGCCATAACCTCCTTTGTCCGGGGAGACCTTTAAAATCACAACTTGCCTCATAGGGCCCTCATCAATCCAAAAGAAAAAGAAAAAGCCAATCGGCTCATAAAATCATCAAACCCAAGAAAATAGTAAACATGTATCTATTTGTCGGGCATACAATTTTATTCCTCTTCTTAGCTTCCATGCTATGACCTGTTCAATCTATATACATGTATATGCATGCAATTCCAATCAATTTTCAATTCAGTTCAATATTTGATTCGATTTGGTTAAATTTAACCTTTCATTTTCTTATTGGTTTAATTATTCCAATATTTTTATTAGTTAAACTAATAATCACGTAAGACAACCAGCAATCAATTAGTTGGTTAGCTTTTCAAACATATATCTTATATATATACTAAAAAATCATATTTTTAATGCCAAATCATAAACATTAACCCTATCTAAATTTTGGTTCTCACACCAGTCAATTGAAATTATATAGATATCCCACTTTCGAAACTTGAACCTAAATTCTGAGGATGCACGTGCTATCATCAGAATCATCTCCGGGAGACTAGAGTATGATTCTATAACTATCCAATATATTTGAGGCTTCGTATATACGTGAATCAGATGTATATTAAAATCTCTATATACCCGATACTCCAAAATCAATTCAAAATAAAATACTCAAATACGTATAATATGGTTTAAATTTCAAAACAAAATTTGTTTTTATAAATAACACTCTTTGAAACTCATTCTAGGATACTACTGATCCCATCTCTAACGAGTCATTCTTATTGGATATTACTAATCCAATCTCTGATGAATTCTTTCATTTGGTTCTAATGTGCCTTGTACTCGAGCTGTGTAGAACCAAAGCTCTGGTACCAAACTGAAACGACCCAAACTTGCCCTTACGGGAAAGCCCGGATTGAGTTGAGAATACGACAAATCAGAACGCAAACAGAAGAATATTTCATTGTTGTTACAACAATTTACGTCAGAGTTTAAGAATATAATAGAGTATGAATAAATAATATACATCAGAAAAATATCAGAGATCAAATTATCGGAAAAATAATACATAACACAACTGAAAGAGATACACGGATACAGAGTTTTCCGTATATAGCTCCAGCCGTAAATCCAGGATCCTAGAAAGAAATATCTGCAAAAACCCAACTACTAGCTGCCCATGTGGAAAATACGGGCACTCAGAGTTTAAGTTAAAACAATAAACTCCAGGTCAGTCATGGGACTGGTATGGGAACTAAAACAGTTATTTAAAACTTCACTTTAGAAATAAAGTAAATCAAGGGATCACGCCGTATAACATGGAACAGGTTTCCTCCCAAGAATATCAGTGCATAAAACAAACAACGCAACGCTTTTAGGAAAAATGAAGCTATTATAAGACTCAGGTCACATAAACAATGCAACCAAGCCGGAGGATAGAGTTTTACCTTGTAGTAGCCAAACACGCTTGGTACGTTTAAAACAAAAATCATTTGATACTATTATAAGTGTATAGTGTATAAAAAAACTTCAAATATAAATGTATCAATCATAGACGACATAGTATCCCATGTTACTATGTCGCCATACTAGTTAAGAAATTAAAACTGAAATGTAACGTATTGGAAATTGGATTCCATCTATGAGTCAAGGCCAGGGACGACTCCTCACTGATTCGAGACACTCTAGCAAATGCTTCAGGATCCTCCGCAGTGAACCCTTGGATGCTTCAGGGCCGGTCCTCCCTTACATTTGAGGATTAGTTATCCCTAAACACAGGTTTCCCGGAACTATCAGACCTATCCATAGGCCCCGTAGTGACCTATATATCTGAGGCGCCTCGCAATCCATCATCCACATATGTAAAAAATATAAATATTTAGGCTCTGTACCATGACACCACCCATAGCTAGAAAGAAATGTCGTGCACTCCCTGTAGTCCAATCCCGTTTTTGACTCATACCGAGGTATGAGGCCCGCAAATTAACGCTATACACAAAGCTATGTCATTTAAAGACGTGCTTTGATCATCAACTACAAGATTCTTCTTTTCAACAAAAACTTGATCATTTGCATTTCAGCATGCCGCACTGACAATTCACGCTATGCGACTTATGTCTATTGATATATAACTTCTAAGCTCGTACGTCTCAGAGAAGGGTGTTAAGCAAGAGAATAAATTCTCCGCCACCAAACAGATATATGTTTAATATAAATCAATCAACACAGAATAAAACCCAATCTAAGATACACATCCATTTATTAGTTCGTTCTGGGTCTGAACAAAATCGAAGGCACCTTATTTCTTATCTCATATGTCCAATACAGGAGAGAGGTCCTCGCATATCCGATCGATCTCCAAGTACGATTGAACGATCGCCAATTCTTACCTTGTCTTTGGTGTACAGCCCAATCAAGACATCAGTAATCATTCAAACAATGTGAAGATCTCCGGTCTTCAACCACTGTCTTTATCGTCGACTTATCGTCGAATCGACTACTCATAATGGGTATAAACCCGACCTTTCCGAATAATTCGCGTATCTTTAATCAAGTGCTATAAAAACACAACATATGCCACATTCCAATTCTAAATATTCTTTATTCAATTATTCATATCCTTTGGGAAAAGTTCCCATTAATTTTATCAAATATAAATTCTTTTAAATTTATACTTTAATCTTCCTTTGGATGTCAATTCTAAACCAAATTAAGGTTTATCAACTAGTCGAGATTATCGAACCTTACCGAAGTAATCATTTACTTTATTTTCCAATACCAACCTATTCATCCCCTGGAGAAAAACTGGTAATACTCCATATCTAACACCACGATGTTATCGGTAAATTTAATTATCATTTCATGTTCAAATCTAATTAAAGATTTAACTATCGCTTGGAGCAAAACTGGTGATACTCCATTCTCGATCATTTTCCCAAGTTTGATAATTTAAATTATCCCATTCGCATTTCAATCTTATTAAAGATTCATTAAAACTTCACTTAGTTTTAATCTTCAACCAATCATTATTTAATGATTATTCAACATTGGGAAATCAAACATGCCACACTGACAATCTACACCATACCACTGATTTCTGGTGATATATTACCTCTAAACTCGTACGTCACAAAGAAGGGTGTTAAGCAAGAGAATTAATTCTCCACCACCAAACAAATATATATTTAGTAGAGATCAACAATACGGTTTGAAATACAATGTTAGACATGTAATCCTATCTTTAACTGGGTTGAAGAACCAATGTCATTTAAAACATAGTTCACGATAAACCCAAAATCACATTCCATTAACCATGGAATCTTCACGGAAAACAGATCAATAAATATAATCGATATCAATTTCCGTATCCAACTAATAACATAAATGGAATAATGGAAAATCCTTTTAAATTCCATTTATAATAACAGTCTTCCTCCATAGAAGCACAACTCGATTATTACCAAATAGAATTCAATTCCAATTTAATATATTAAATTAGAAAACTTTACTTTGGAAAATTTCCATTAATCTTAATTGAATGATTTATATATTCTAAATCACATTTCACTGTTAATCGGGTTAAAGAACAAATGTCGTTAAAAACACAGTTCACAATAAACCCAATTCACATACCATTTTATTACAATTACTAAATATAACTGGAACTTTAATAATCTTAATTAAAAGATTTATTCTTTGAACAGTGTTACTGAAGAAACCATTCACAACAAACCCAAAATCCACTTTGATATTGAATATAGGGCTGTAAACAGAAATTATATCGGCTTACGTTCAATATCAAATTCTGAAACCAACACATATCGCATGGGGAATAACGATATATATCTGTCCTCCAAATTCCTCCACAATATCCGTATAGTCATAGAATCCAATATCGAAATATCCCGAAGATAATTTCTATTCAGATCCATTCCAATTCATACATTGGAAAATTTTGGTTTGATTAAAACCAATCTCTAATCCAATTTATTTATTTAAAAGCATTGGATTATCTTTCTCGTTAATAACTAGTTCATTTTGATAAAAATATTTTTTTATCTTTGCAAACGTGGAATTTTTCATCCCGGTTCTTTCCGAAACATTTATTATGGTTTTACAAAAATTATTAATAATTTTAATAATTTTATCAAGGCCAGTACAGTCGTTTCCAATAACGGCCACCGAACAGCGCCCATAGTGTGACGGCCCGCCCCGCACCAGCCGGCATTTCCTCCGAAAGTGCGCTGTACACATGCCCAACTAGCACAGAACGGTCTCCAAAGAAAGGAAAGAAGAGAATGAACTAATCGAAAACCTATAGAATGTCTCACAGCGCATGGGATAAAATATAATAACAACATACTTGACATAAAACAGGGAAGACGGTGCATAAGCTGAAAACTAAACATCATAGCACTGGAAAATCCAAATACAGCTTATGTTCCACATCATCATTATTACAACTTTAAAACTGTCTCTAAAGTAAAAGAAAGAAAGGGTACACTACTAATGCCCAAAGTAGTGACCAACAGCGACACAGGGGGAATATCTATATATCATACGTGGAAGCCTCCTGCTCGTCTCCGGTACAGGTACTCGTGCATTACCAGCTAACCTGTCTCTAGTCTGTTTGTGAGAGCACCCAGAGTAATAAGAAGAGACATAAAACTCTGGGTCAAACAAAAAGTCTGGTAAGAGCAATAAGCAGCAAAACAGAACAATAACAGGTATACTAAGCCATACATGAACCCGGACCTACAACTAAAGAGTTAGCACTACATACCGTACAATACTCTAAGATGCCACTAAACAGATGGTGTAAAGATAACGGGGCAGGGGGTGTGCATGTCATAATGAAGGCAAACAACCAAACATAGCAACCATCCTCACATCTCTCACTCAGTGCGTAAAGCATACGATGTCCACCACTGTCAATCACTAGACCCATCGAAGTAGTGACGGAGTTCGACTTGTACAACTATTGCTACTACCAAGCTTACCCTATGGACTCATGACCAAATCTTTACAAATGACCCCACTTCATTGGTCTATAGCTCTCTAGTCGTACCTACGCCACTGTGGCCCTGAATCTGTTCACGTACCCCCTACACATAGTGATCCAAAGTTACAGACAACGACAACCCCTAAGCACACGTCCCGCAGCAAAGCCCAACTCATGAAATTAACTCTTGGTTCCCAACTGGATCATGAGTACAAACTTCCCACTTGGACTACCTTTGCATCTCGGGTTATGGTCTTCTCCTCTGGATTGGTCTTCATTCAGTTCATAGTTCATGCCTCGCGTTCAAGCTTCCTGGTTCAGTTCGTGGTCACCATACTGGTTCGGATCGAGTTGCTGCATACGGATCGTGTCGTACTCCCTCCATCCGATCGTGCATGGTAGCTCCTCCTCTAGCTCGTGGTCGATCCAGATCGGGTCAGATCGTGCTTACCCATCGGATCGGGTCGGGTACATCCTCCCGGGTCTTCAGGTCGTGGGCTTCTGAAGTGATTCGGGTCGGGTCATGTGTCCTTCCATCGGATCGGGTCGTTCTCCCTCCATTGGATCGATCGTGGATGCATACTCGCGGCGGCTCGTGAAGATGGTGTCACGACCGGGTCGGGTTCGTAAAGGGCAATCCGATCCGGTTGCTGACAAATTTGCTGCAGTTCTTCCAGCGACTGTTCTATGCCATAAGACGGCGTTTTCGACCATTCTAACTTTTCTAATCAATCACAAAGCACCCCATACAGTCATAGCAACATATAGAACTGCCCACAAACACCAAAACAACAATTTGATAGGTTAAAACGGATCAAACACCATATTTTTCCTTAAGCATGTTTAAGCAAATCTAATTATATGATTAGCAAACTTTACCAAATTAACCCAAATATCTAACAGAGGTCTAAAACATCATTTCAAATTTTATAAATATTTTTCCAGAATTTATTAATGCATAAATTCACCAATTAACACTAATCACCCTAATTAACTGTAATTAGTGTCAAAACAATGCTAATCACTCACCTTTGCCACAAATAAACTCAGATCTGAAATGACTCTCTTTTTGGCACGAACACTGATGTCTAACAACAGCTCTAACCTTGCTTTCGTGCTATCTCTCCTTAATTTGATGTTGTTAAGCCTAATCTTCAATTAGAAAGTGGTTTGGGGATGTTTTAGATGTTGGAGGCCATTGTTAGGGTTGAATAAATGTCTATGGCGGCTAGAAAATGTCTAAAAACCGAAATCCCTAACCCTAACAGCCCTTAAATACTCCAAATCCCAAAATCCCCCTTTGGGCCTAGTTGTTAATCACCCGGTTAAGCCCAATTAAGTTGTTTTCCACCATCTGAAACTTGTTTCAGCCATATCTCCCAAATGTATATGACCACTCTGCGGAATTGTAAACCATCATCTGGATCCAATGGAAGTGGTTTCAGGTCAAAATTCCTTTTTTTATCAAAAGTTATGGTCAAAACAAGATAAGCTAGGGACAAAACGGTCATTTAAAAATTGGGAAAAATTATAAACATGGGAAATGACCCCAATAGTTGTCTCCCAAAGTTACATGACCATACGACTCTCTATGACGATGAAATTAATATTCTACAATCCTATGATGCATAGAATACGGGTCGTTACACTCTCCCCCCTTAAGAAATTTCATAACCGAAATTTCTTAACCCAAAACAAACAAAGGATCCCGCATGCCTACCAGCCATATACAACAATCAATCGTGGAAAACAAACAAAACAAACCTATCCTAGCATGCAGAAAGACTAAATTTATACTGTAATCTTACCAGGCGAAGAGTTCTGGATACATCTTCCTAATGCTTTCCTCTGTCTCCCAAGTACAATCATTTTCATTCTCGCCCCACTGAACTTTGACTAATTTCACTGCTTTCCTTTGAAGTTGCTTCGTATCGTTCCCAACAATATGCATAGGCCTGCGGTTCCCAACCACCTCGGATTCAACCTCGATATCATCCAACTGATCAGGTGAAATAGTCACATTGGGGTCGTGCACGAGTTTCCTTAACCGGGAAACATCAAATATGTTATGAACTCCTGCCATCTTCTCTAGTAATTCAACTTTATATGCCAAATTCCCAGTTTGCTCTAGAACTGGGAATGGGCCAACAAATCTTGGTGCTAACTTGCCTCTCCTGCCAAATCATATCATGCTCTTCAACGGAGAAATCTTGACAAACACCAAGTCGCCAATGGAGAACTTTAAATCTCTTCTCCTCTTATTAGCATAACTCTTCTGCCTATCTTGGGCAGTCTTCATTCGCTGTTGGATAACCTTAATCTTAGCTGAAGTTTCGCTCATCACATCTTGTCCAAGCACAAACTTCTCACCAGTTTCTAACCAGCATGACGGTGAGTTGCACGGTCTTCCGTACAAAGCTTCAAATGGAGCTATACCGATACTGGATTGATAACTATTATTGTATGAAAACTCTACTAGGTGTACATGGTCATCCCATGATCCACCAAAGTCTAATATGCAAGCTCTCAAGAGATCCTCTAATACTCGATTCACCCTTTCTGTCTTTCCGTCGGTTTGAGGATGATATGCGGTACTGAGATGTAATTCTGATCCTAACGCCTCTTATAAGCTTTTCCAAAATCCACTAGTGAACAACGGATCTCGGTCACTTACAATGCCTTTGGGTATTCCATGAAATCTCACTACTCACTTTACATATAGTTCAGCTAATTTAGCTGCTGTCCTGTTTGACTTGACGGGTATAAACCTTGCACTCTTAGTCAATCGGTCCACAATCACCCAAATGACATCATGGCTCGACCTAGTTCTTGGTAACCCATCAATAAAATCCATTGAGACTTGTACCCATTTCCATTCTGGAATCTCTAATGGTTGCAACAAACCACTAGGCTTCTTTTGCTCAGCTTTAACCAGCTGGCAATTCATGCATTTGGATATAAACTTCCCAACGTCTCTTTTCATCCCTTCCCAGTAGTAGGTCTGCTTCATGTATCGGTACATCTTGTTACCACCGGGATGTATAGTCAATTTTGAGTGATGACATTCTCTAAGCACTTCATCTCTCAATCCATTGAGATTGGGTACAACTAGTCTTCCATTCTTTCTAAGCCATCCATCTCGATCAAGCCCATACTTGTTCATCTCTCAGTCGATTTCCAACTCTAACTTTGAGATGATTTCCAATAGGCTAGGATCATCCCTCTGACTGAAACCAATCCGCTCAATCAAAGTGGGTATGATCGTCAAACTTGCTAACATTTCTGGATCCAATTCGCACTTTGGTCTGAAATCATACCCCGCGATGTACTCCAGTTGCTTCCATTCTAGAAACATAGCCCTTAAATTGGCATGTCTTCTACTCAATGCATCAGCCACCGCAATGCCCTTTCCCGGTGTATATGCTATGTCGAAATCATAGGAAGCTAAGAATTCTAACCATCTTTGTTGTCGGAGATTTAGATCCTTTTGAGAGAAAAGATACTTTAACGATTTATGATCGGTAAACAGCTCAAATCTTTCTCCCAAGAGATAATGTCTCCACATTTTCAACGCGAACAAGATCGCTGCCAATTTTAAATCATGGGTAGGGTATCTTCTCTCATGAGGTTTCAGTTGCTGATTTGCATAAGCTACAACCCTACCTCCTTGCATCAATACAGCACCTAGTCCGGTACCACATGCATCCGTATATACTGTCATCTCTTCATTCCCCTTAGGAATGACAAACACTGGTGCACATGTCAACTTTTCCTTTAGACTCTTGAATGCATTTTCACACTTTACGTCCCAGACGAAAGCTTGATTCTTCTTGGTCAATTGAGTCAACGGTGCTGCTATCTTGGAAAAGTCTTGGATAAACTTACGATAATATCCAGCTAATCCTAAGAAACTTCTTATGTCCGTTGCATTCTTGAGCGTAGATCGATCTTGTATCGTAGCCACCTTCGCAGGGTCCACGGCAATACCATTCTCTGAAACAACATGGCCCAAGAATCTCACTTCCCTCCTCCAGAAGTGACACTTAGAAAACTTTGCTTTCAATTGGTGTTTTCTCAACACCTCCATCACTATCTTCAAATGTTCCTTGTGTTCTTCCTCTATCTTTGAATAAACAAGTATATCGTCCACGAACACAAGAACAAACTTATTCAACTAATTTCTGAATACCCTATTCATAAGATCCACAAAATATGCTGGTGCATTGGTCAGCCCGAATGGCATGACTAACCACTCATAAAATCCAGACGGCATCCGAAATGCCGTTTTAGCTATACTCTCAGCTCCCACTCTAAGATGATGAAAACCTGTCGCGAGATCCAACGGAGAGAATACTCTCGCGCCACTCAACTGATCAAACAAATCATCTATCCGCGGTGGAGGATACTTATTCTTCCTCGTCACATTATTCAACTCGCGTTAGTCTACACACAATCGAAGGGAACCATCGGCCTTGGTAGCAAACACAACAGGTGCTCCCCACTCAGAAACACTTCTTCTAATAAATCTCTTCTTCAAAAGATCGCTTACTTGCACCCCGAGCTCTCGCTGCTCCCTTGGTGCCATACGATGAAGTGGCATCACTACAGGTCTGACATCTTTAACCAAATCAATACGGAACTCAATCTCTCGGTGTGGTGGAAGCCCGGTCACTTCCTCGAAGATGTACGGATACTGGACAACCACGGGAAAACCTGAAAACTCACCATGCGGGATGTCGAGGGAATCTAGAAAACTAGCCATTACCCCATCACTAGGTAGACCACCAAACACTACCCTCTGCCCATCATCCGCTCTAGCTGTCACCAAAAAGCCCTCACAGTCTACCACCACCCCGTATCTTTGGAGCCAATCGACTCCCAAAATAATGCCAAACCCAGTAAAGCCCAAAACAAGGCAATCACAAACAAACATGCATCCATGACTCAATAAGGCCACATTACGACAAATCGTGCTAAGGTTAGACGAACCACCAATCGGGTTCGTCACTACTAAAGGTCTATTGACAATCTCGGGCTCCAATCCCAACGTATCTACCAGGTCACTAGATATGAAAGAACTGGAAACTCCGGTATCAAACAAAACTCTAACAGGAACATCATAAACAGAAAGCATACCTTGAATAACGACATTCTTTCCCTTCTCCGCCTCAGTTGGGGCATTCGACGAAGAAGGAATAGCATTAAGGGCATATGCTTTCACCATCTGCTTTTCTTTAGGGGGTTGCAGACACTTGTCCTTGTGATGTCCAACTTGGCCACAGTTGAAGCACTTCCTGTCTGTTGGCTTTGCTCGACGATTACTAGCATGGTGGTCCTTCTTGCCACAGCTAAAGCACTTAACAACTTTCTTCTTCTTCTGGCCATCCTTATTCTGGTTCTGCTTCCTCTTATTCTGAGAACCACTCTTGCCTCCACCGCTTGCTTGCGGTTTTGGTTCCTCTGCAGATGCGACCTCAGTCTTCGACTTAGGGTAAAGACTTTCCGATCTTAAAGCTTTCCCCACAATCGATTCAAATGTCTCATCGATGTGGTTAATAAGCCTTTCCCCCAAGTATCCATCCAAGCCAGTTATGAACTTCTCGTTCTTCTTCTCGGCAGTACCCATATTTCGGCAAAGTGTCGAATTCGGCAATATACTCCGAGACAGCTTTGCCATTCTGCTTGAGTTCCAAGAATTTCTTAAACAGCACTGACTTCTGAGCAGCTGGAATGAACTTATCGCTAAAGCGAGCCATAAACTGCTCCCAAGTAATCTGATCCTCGGGAGTAGCTGCCTTTATAGCATTCCACCAATTCATTGCCCATCGTTGCAGCTGACAGGATGCTAGCCTTCTCTTCATCGCATCCTCGATACCCAAGTCTTCGAAGATACGCTCGCAGCTATCCAACCAATCATGAACATCCGTAGTCGATTCCGTTCCGTGGAACGGCTTCCCACCAAGACTAGTATAGTCCTTGTTCAGCTTGGCGAAATCAGCCCTAGGCGCTTGCACTATTGGACCACCACCATTACCAGCATTGGGAACTGCCCTCCGAACATCCCTAAACATCTCCCTCATGAGGTCAGTAAACATTGTCCTCATATCAACAACATTCCCATTATTGGCTCCTCTATCAGTACCCCTTGCGTATCGGCTCATTGTTTAATCTGCACAGAGAAAACGATTAACCATCTCCATAGTGGTGCCAGTGCAGTGCAACTTCATCCTCAACTATACTAATAATATATATATATACACACACATATAGCTTTTTAAAAACCAAAATAATCACAAATACGCGCTCTCATATACGTGTACTATCTTTACCCGATAACTTCCCTAGATTAACTACGCAACCTAGAGCTCCGATACCAAGTGTGACGGCCCGCCCCGCACCAGCCGGCAATTCCTCTGAAAGTGCGCTATACACATGCCCGACTAGCACGGAATGGTCACCAAAGAACGGAAAGAAGAGAATGAACTAATCGAAAACCTGTACAATGTCTCACAGCGCACGGGATAAAATATAATAACAACATACTTGACATAAAACAGGCAAGACGGTGCATAAGCTGAAAACTAAACATCATAGCAGCGGAAAATCCAAATACAGCTTATGTTCCACATCATCATTATTACAACTTTAAAACAGTCTCTAAAGTAAAAGAAAGAAAGGGTACACTACTAATGCCAAAAGTAGTGACCAGCAGCGACACAGGGAGAATATCTATATATCATACGTGGAAGCCTCCTGCTCGTCTCCGGTACAGCTACTCGTGCATTACCAGCTAACCTGTCTCTAGTCTGCTCATGAGAGCACCCAGAGTAATAAGAAGAGACATGAAACTCTGGGTTAGACAAAAAGTCTGGTATGAGCGATAAGCAGCAAAACAGAACAGTAACAGGTATACTAAACCATACCTGAAATCGGACCTGCAACCAAAGAGTTAGCACTACATACCGTACAATACTTTAAGGTGCCACTAAACAGATGGTGTAAAGATAAAGGGGGAGGGGGTGTGCATGTCATAATGAAGGCAAACAACCAAACATAGCAACCATCCTCACATCTCTCACTCAGTGCGTAAAGCATATGATATCCACTGTTAATCACTAGACCCGTCAAAGTAGTGACGGAGTTCGACTTGTACAACTACTGCTACTACCAAGCTTACTACATGGAGTCATGACCAAATATTTACAAATGACCCCACTTCATTGGTTTATAGCTCTTTAGTCGTACCTAGGCCACTGTGGCCCTGAATCCGTTCACGTACCCCCTACACATAGTGATCCAAAGTTACAAACATCGACAATCCCTTAACACATGTCCTGCAGCAAAGCCCAACTCATGAAGTTAACTCGTTGGTTCCCAACTGGATCCTGAGTATAAACTTCCCACTTGGACTACCTTTGTATCTCGGGTTTTGGTCTTCTCCTCCGGATCGGTCTTCATTCAGTTCATTGTTCATGCGTCGCGTTCAAGCTTCCTGGTTCAGCTCGTGGTCACCATACTGGTTCGGATCGGGTTGCTGCATACGGATCGGATCGTACTCCCTCCATCGTATCGTGCATGACAGCTCCTCCTCTAGCTCATGTTCCATCCAGACCGGGTCGAATCGTGCTCACCCATTGGATCGGGTCGGGTACATCCTCCTAGATCTTTAGGTCGTGGGCTTCTGAAGTGATTCAGGTTGGGTCATGTGCCCTTTGGATCGGGTCGAGCTCCCTCCATCGGATCGGTCAAGGATGCATACTCGCGGCGGCTCGTGAAGATGGTTTCACGACCGGGTCGGGTTCGGAAAGGGCGATCCGAGCCGATTGCTGACCAATTTCCTGCAGTTCTTCCAACGACTGTTCTACGCCATACGACAGCATTTTCGACCATTCTAACTTTTCTAATCAATCACAAAGCATGCCATACAGTCATAGCAACATATAGAACTGACCACAAATACCAAAACAACAATTTGATAGGTTAAAACAGATCGAACACCATATTTTCCCTTAAGCATGTTTAAGCAAATCTAATGATATGATTAGCAAAACTTAACCAAATTAACCCAAACTTCTAACAGAGGCCTAAAACATCATTTCAAATTTTATAAATATTTTTCCAGAATTTACTAATGCATAAATTCACCAATTAACACTAATCACCCTAATTAACTGTAATTAGTGTCAAAACAATGCTAATCACTCACCTTTGCCACAAATAAAACTTAGATCTGAAATGAATCTCTGTTTGGCACGAATACTGATGTCTAACAGCAGCTCTAACCTTGCTTTGGTGCTATCTCTCCTTAATTTGATGTTGCTAAGCCTAATCTTTAATTAGAAAGTGGTTTGGGGATGTTTTAGATGTTGGAGGATATTGTTAGGGTTGAACAAATATCTATGGTAGTTGGAAAATGTCTAAAAACCAAAATCCCTAACCCTAAAAGCCCTTAAATACTCCAAATCCCGAAATCCTCCTTTGGGCCTAGCTGCTAATCACCCGGTTAAGCCCAATTAAGTTGTTTTTCACCATCTGAAAATTGTTTCAGCCGTATCTCCCAAACGATGACTCCGTTTGGCTAATGTGACCAATCTACGGAATTGTAAACCATCATCCGGATCCAATGGAAGTGATTTCAGGTCAAAATTACTTTTCAGTCAAAAGTTATGGTCAAAACAAGATCAGTTAGAGGCAAAACGGTCATTTAAAAATCGGGAAAAATTATGAACATGGGAAATGACCCCAATAGTCGTCTCCCAAAGTTACATGACCATACGACTCTCTATGACGATGAAATAAATATTCTACGATCCTGTGATACGTAGAATGCAGGTCGTTACACATAGCTACCTTTTCCAAATTTGATATGGACATAATTCCAAATCCAACCATTCAAATTTAAATCATTATATTCATTCTTTCTCATACGAACCCAACGGTTCTGGTTTTAGGAGAATCCGACGGTCGGATCTCCCATAATGTCAATTCGAAGTCAACGATCAAAATTTGCGAACGGTCGCGGCGCGGCACGTTCTATTCAGGCCATTATATATATATAATATATATTTCATTGATTTCCATTTACAATGTATTTTATAAATCGTTTATAAATTCGTTTAAAACGATTCCCACTATCATTTCAATTTTAAACCAAAATTGAATACTGCTTATCATTGTACATTTAAATGATAATATTTTCAAAATATATGATTTTGAAATCATTTCCCTTTTGATATTCATTATAAAAATGAATAAAATCGATATAAATATCGTTCGCGTTAAAGTGGCGCAAATCTAATCAACACGGCTTCACATACCTCAATATTTTCGTATCCCTCCAAAATCGGACATCAAATTCACATTTTAATCCTTTATTTAATATTATTTTAAAATACTCGTTATTTTCCGAATTGGAATCAGACCCAATCAATTACCATATAATTTATTTATATGGATTTCATATAACACATGTATACAACAACAATGATAACCAATCAACCATCATCCAGAGTGCATTATCCAACTACATAAGCATTAAATATTAATGGTTAACGCTTACAACAGTCTGTCAACCAATGGATTGACATACAACTAAACAATTGGGATTAATGTATGACAAATTCATCCCAATACACGTGTGGGGTTTCAACCAATAAATACTAAATATTATTTGTGCAGTTGGGCGATGTGTAAAATTTACCGTCCCCATCAGTATCAGTTAAATGAGTGTACATAAACAAATCATCAGATTTGTAAATGAATATTCATTTTCATTTCAGGAGAATTCTATGTCGTTCACATATACGTTAAAAATATATTTTTAACGATAAAATATTTATTTCAACACTTGACTATTTTATATAGTTCATACATTCAATAAAAATAATATTTTTACTGTTCAACATTGTATTCAACACATGAATATTTTATACAGTTCATATACACATTAAAAATTATATTTTTAATGAATAAATATTTATTTCAGAAAATTTCGGCATTATAACGGCGCGATATTAAAACCGGAGTAATGTCTAGCATTACCCCTCTCTTGATACTGGGGTGCGGTCTGAGTGATGGAGGCGGAGGAAGGAGGAAGGGGAAGCGGAGGGGGACGACGCCGATGCTGGTGGGGAGCGCGCCTCCGACGATGGCGGTGGATGTGGGTAGAGCGACGGGAATTTTGATTTTTAGGAGGGGTGGGTTTTTCTAGGTTTGACCACGAAATAGAAGTTTGAACTAGGGTTTAGTTGCTTACTAGGATTATATAATAAATTTATATTATTATTTTATTCAAAAATTACTTATTAATCGTTCTCCAAATCAAACCCAACGACTGTCGCTCATACCCAAATACCCCAATTCCGGACACAATAGGATATGTCCGGTAAGCCAATTCGACTGTTTCGATCAGTTTTTCTTTGAATTAAAATATAAATCAATGTATATTGAATTTAAACATACTTTTTTAATTTACCGCGGCCACATACTGGCTCCAAAAATTTCAGAAAAATAAATCTAACTATGTTTTGACGATGCAGTCCTAACAAAAGTAAATTCAGTGAATTTGGAGATCGTTTGAAAAAGGGCCAATTTCCAGTCGATTAAATTCAACTGAATTTAACAAAACACATTTATATTTACTATGCTCACATATTAATTCGAAAAATTATGAAAAATGGAATCTGGAAATAATTTGACATTCCAGATCCAGGAAGTCATTTGCAAAATGGCTATTTTTAAGGGCTATATATATATATATATATTAAGAAAAATATAAATTCCATAGCGGCTATTTTGAATTTTAAACTGGCCATAACTTTCAACTTATATTAGGAAATCTGGATTTCTTACATTCGTTAGAAAGATAAAATTAAACAAATTCAAATATTTCTTGTTTTACTGAAATCCGATTTATTTTGAATTCTATATATTTAATTGAAATTTAAAATCGAATTTTCAAACTATAGAGCCATTTCAGGCTTGTTTTATTATTAAAATAAATTTATACGTTATAACTTTGATTTAAATAAAATTTTAGTCGTTGTTATTTAAAATAAATCATTTTAAATATTCAAAATCCATAAAAATAGCTAAAATAAATTTTTTATATTGGTTCTGATTTTCCGAGTTGTTACAGTTGGGTTGATTGAAAACATGGTTTATCAATGCATATACGTGAAGATTATTGGGAGTAAGTTTGCATTTCGGGTTCTATATGTTGATGATCTTGATAGCAAGTAGTGACCTGGCTTATTACGAGAAACCAAGGATTTTCTTTCTCAAAACTTTGAAATGAAAGATATGGGAGACGCTTCTTATGTGATTGGGATATAAATATTCCATGATAGATCATGTAGGATTTTAGGACTATCTCAAAATGCCTATATCACAAAAGTTTTAGAAAATCTTGGCATGGAGTCATGTGATTCTAATGCCGATCCACTTCAGAAAGGGACAAATTTAGCTTAAGTCAATGTCTTCAAACTGAGTTAGAACGTGATCGAATGAGAGACTATCCTTGTACATCTCTTGTAGGGAGTGTGGGATATATATACAGGTTTGCAATAGACCAGACATCAGTTTTGCATTTACATGATAGATCGCTACCAAAGCAGTCCACGGATTGATCATTGAAAAGCTACAAAGAAAGTATCGAGATGCTTACAAGGAAACAAATCTTATGCTTACATTTAGGGGTTTTTGATCAACTTGAGGTGATTGGATACACGAATTTATATTTTGATGGATGCGTGGATGCTGGGGAGCAATTTTGGTTTTGTATTCATGTTAGCTAGTGGTGTTGTCTCACGGAGAAGTGCCAAACAGTCCATTATTTCACCATCCACTAGAAGGCCAAATTCGTCGCATGCTTTGAGGCTACGATTCAAGTATTATGTTTGCAGAATTTATTTTAGGGATTACAGTCATGGATTCCATTGCAAAATTTATTGTGATAACCGCAGTTGTATTCTTTTCAAAGAATGATAAGTATTCTAAAGATATAAAGCACATGAAGATGAGATACTTATCAGTCAAGGATGAATTTCGGAAAAAACGATTGTTGATTGAGTACATCAATACTCGAGCTAATATAGCATATCCATTAACTAAGAGGTAACCACCTAAGACATTTAGGCAGCAGGCTTAAGCAATGTTTTTTGAGGGCAACCTACAATGTCGCTTTTCATATTTATGAATTTATAGACTGATAAGGGCTTTTATTATGACACTGTTTAAGCACACATTATTGTAATTTCTGAAATTTTCTGTTTTATATCATGGATCTTTATGTTTATGTACATATCAAAATAAAGCATGATAACAGAACTAGTCTTATATTAAGACATTAATGGGGACCATTATGATTACTTCTACTTATATAGACTTAGTTGTTTTGATTGTCTGTTAGTGGTACATAGTAGGGACTACATTGTTATGTACAACCGTTATGATCCTAATTGATAATTCAAATCAACTAAGTGTAATTAAGATGAACTTATCAAAATATCACTTCAGCATTTATGTGTGCCTCATATTTGTTTCTATATGACCATTACAACATTTGTCATATGTACCAAGCAGAAGAATGTAAGAAATTGTATACTTCTCATTATGTGGTCCATATAACAAATATGGAATTATTGATTTCATAAGATTAAGATTGCATTCAGTAAATATTATTCCATATTATAAATTATGTTTGATATTGAACTATTTCTCCAATAGGATAAGATTGCAATCAGAATAAATAATTCCATATAACACATTATGTCATTTAAGGAATTATTGATTTGATAAGGATAAAGTCAAAATTAGAAGGTATATTCTATTAAATAAGGATATTCTTTATTAACGATCAACCTTGATGAACAGTTGAGGTTATATCCTTAGAGGATTTTGGCCCCTCTCTCTATCTATAAATATAACCTTATAATCAGTAACCACCTCGTTCTGTCGCCTCTTTTCAGACCCTCTCCTCCTCCTCCTCCTCCTGAACCCCCAACGGCACCTCCCCCATCCTCTAACCCCTCTTCCGCTATCCCTATTTCCGTTGCTCGCCCTCCTGGCAGGAAATGGTCCTATCTCTTTGAATCCAAACCTAGAAACGTCAGAGCCTTCTCGCCTCCTCCAATGAAACTCTTTTTTAAAGGCAACGCTCTACAACCGACTGAAGAAATTTATGAAGCTGCTGAGGAGTAGTGGAATGACTATCTCGTTGGTCATTTTTCGGATCGACTGCTACCACACTCAGTAGTCATTGCACGCCTGACGAAGCTATGAAACCCTGCAGGAGGAGTAAAGGTACGTTCAACTATAAATCTTCCTTTTCTACATCGAAAAGTTGGAAGAAAGAGAAAAGTTTCTCAAGGCCGATCCTATTATAATCCATAATAAGCTATTTATTGTAAGGCCTTGGGTTTCTAGGCTTGGAGATCTGCCTAAAACCATAACTTCTATCCTCGTCTGAATCAAGCTCACTAATCTGCCTCTCTGTGACGGCCCGCCCCGCACCGACATTTCCTCCAAAAGTGCGATGTACACATGTCCAGTTAGCCCAGAACGGTCGTCAGAAGAAAAACGAAGAATCAACAAAGAACCTGTAGAATGTCTCACAGTGCATGGAACAAAATATAATAACAACATACTTGACGTAAAACAGGTGAGACAATGTACAAGCTGAAACAAACTATCATAGCAGTGGAAAATCCAAAGTACAGCTTATGATCCAAAGCCAACATTATTACAACTTTTAAAAACTGTCTCAAAAAGCTAAACAAGAAAGGTACACTACTAATGCCCAAAGTAGTGACCAGTAACGACACAGGGAGGATATCTATATATATCATACGTGGAAGCCTCCTGCTCGCCTCCGAATCCGCTACTCGCGCATCACCAGCTAACTTGTCTCTAGTCTGCTCGTGAGAGCACCCAGAGTAATAAGAAGAGACATAAAACTCTTGGTCAGACAAAAAGTCTGGTATGAGCGATAAGCAGCTAACCAGAACAATAACAGGTATACTAAACCATACCTGAACCTGGACCTCCAACCAAAGAGTTAGCACTACGTACTATACAACACTCTAGGGTGCCATAACAAATGGTGTAAGGAATACGGGGGTGGGGGTGTGCATGTCATAGTGATGGCAAACAAGTCAAACATAGCAACCATCCTCACATCTCTCACTCAGTACGTAAAGTATACGATATCCATCACTTCGATCACCCAATAGTTTGCTATGATCACTCTGCCCCATGAAGTCACAACGGCTTCACTGCACTGATCCATAGCCACTAATCCTTCGCTATGTCCACTTTGCCCCATGGAGTCGTACACACCCCACTGCACTGGCTCATAGCCTTACTAATCCCTTACTATGTCCACTCTGCCCCATGGAGTCACAATGACTCCACTGCATTGGCTCATAGTCTTACTACGATCACGTTGCTCCTCGAGTCATGGTGACTCTACTGCACTGATACGTAGTCCCGCTACGATCACTTTGCCCCTCGAGTCATGGTGACTCTACTGCACTGATACGTAGCCCATCATTCCTTTTCAGTGGTGAATCGAAGTTATGAACGTCGACAACTCCTTAGCACACATCCCGCTGAAAAGCCCAACCATGAAGTGAACTCATTGGTTCCCAACTAGATCCTGAGCTCTAACTTCAATTTGGACTACCTTTGCATCTCGGGTTTTTGGTCATCAGTGGATCGGTTCGGATCCTTCACTCTTCTTCTCTGTTGGTTCAGATCGGTCTCTTCCAAGTGCTCCAGGTCGGATCGTGGCCTCCAAGTCCCTTCATAGTACATCGGTTCGGTTCGGGTTCCTGGTCTCCGATCCGATCCACTTCCCCTTCCTCTTCCGTTCCAATCCCCTTCTCTTCCCTTCAGTCGATCTGATTCCCCCTTCTTTAGCTCGATCCGATCCCAGTTCAACCGTTGTGGCCTTCCTTTTTTCCATACTTTC
Organism: Allium sativum; assembly: GCA_030737875.1. Lineage (NCBI taxonomy): Eukaryota > Viridiplantae > Streptophyta > Magnoliopsida > Asparagales > Amaryllidaceae > Allium > Allium sativum. Next base: position 178,711,705 of record CM060924.1, read on the forward strand.
CCTTGTTCCAAAGCCTCGGTTCGGTTCGGTGATCCCTAGCCCAGTCCACTATCCGGTCCGAGCCCATTCCCCCGATCCGATCTGAAAGCCTACACCATTTTCCTGCAACTCTTCCAGCGAGTTTTTTACACCATTCTAACTATTCTAATCAATCACAAAGCATACCATACAGTCATAGCAACAAGTAGAAGTGGCCTCAATCACCAAAACATAAATATGATAGGTTAAAATGGATCAAACATAGCCAAGACCCCATATTTTCCCTTAAACATGTTCAAGCATAATTAACGATAGGATTAGCAAAACTTAACCAAATTAACCCAAGTTCATATCAGAGGCCTAAAACATCATTTAAGAATTTATAAGTATTTTTCCAAATTTTTATCATGTTTAAATTCGCTAATTAACACAAATTACCCTTAATTAACCATAATTAGTGAGGAACTATGCAAATCACTCACCTTAGCCACAAATAAACCTTAGATTTGAAATAAATCTCTGATATGACGCAAATACCAATGCTAAACAGCAGCTCTAATCTTGATTTGGTGAAGATCTCCCTTGATTTGATGTTGCTAAGCTTAATCCTTGATTAGAAAGTGATTTGGAGGTGATTTAGAGGTTGGAGGGCATTTTTAGGGTTTCTAAGAGGTAAGTGGAGGCTAGAAAACTGAAATGGAATGAAACCCTAACTCTTTTCAGCCTCCCTATAACCCTAATCCCGAAATGGGTTATGGGCTCATTCACTAATCATCCTATTTGGCCCGGTTAAGCAGTTTTTCACCTTCCAAACCATATTTCAGCCATTTCTCCCAAACGGTAAGTCCGTTTTCCACATATGACCACTCTACGGAAAGGAAAACCATCATCCGAAGCCAATGGAAGTCGTTTTGGGGCAAAACTCCTTTCCAATCAAGAGTTATGGCCGAAACAAGATCAATTAGGGGCAAAACGGTCATTTAAAAACCGGCAAAAACCATGAACATGGGAAATGACCCCAATGGTCGTTTCCCAAAGCCACATGACCATACGACTTCATATAAGAAGGAAATAAATATTCTACGATCTATCGATGCGTAGAATGTGGGTTGTTACATTCTTCCCTTCTTAAGAATTTTCGCCGCCGAAATTCCCTAACCAAAACACACAAAGGGTCCCGCACGCCTGTCGGCCATAAAACAACAATTAAACGTGCAAAACATGCAAAACAAGCAAAACAAAGCTATCCTAGCATGCGGAATAACTAAATTGCAAAGTAAATCTTACCAGGCAAAGAGTTCTGGATATGTCTTCCTAATGCTCTCCTTTGTCTCCTAAGTACAGTCATTCTCGTTCTCTCCCTACTGAACCTTGACTAGCTTCACCGCCTTCCTTCGAAGATGCTTCGTATCGTGCTCGACAATACGAATCGGCTTGCGGTTCCCAGCCGCCTCGGGTTCCACTTCGAAGTCCTTTAACTGATCAGGTGAAATAGTCATATTTGGGTCGTGCACAAACTTCCTTAGCTGGGAAACATGAAATACGTTGTGAACTCCCGCCATCTTCTCGGGTAAGTCAACTCTATATGCCAAATTCCCGACTTGTTCGAGATCTGGGAATGGGACAACAAATCTTGGTGCCAGCTTGCCTCTCCTGCCAAATCATATCACGCTCTTCAACGGGGAAATCTTGACAAACACCAAGTCACCAACGGAGAACTTTAAATTTCTTCTCCTCTTATCAGCATAACTCTTCTGCCTATCCTGGGCAACCTTCATCCGTTGTTGAATGATCTTAATCTTATCTAAAGTTTTTCTTACCACATCTGGTCCAAGCACAAACTTCTCACCGGTCTCTATCCAACATGATGGTGAGTTGCACGGTCTTCCGTACAAGCTTCATATGGAGCCATACCGATACTGGATTGGTAGCTATTATTATATGCAAACTCTACTAGATGCAAATGGTCATCCCATGATCCACCAAAATCCAATATACAAGCTCTCAAGAGATCTTCCAATATACGATTTACCCTCTCTGTTTGACCGTCGGTTTGAGGATGATACGCGGTACTGAGGTATGATTCCGACCGTAGAGCCTCTTGTAAGCTCTTCCAAAACCCACTAGTAAACAACGGGTCTCGGTCACTCACAATGCTTTTAGGTACTCCATGAAATCTCGCTACCCACTTCATATACAACTCTGCTAACTTAGCTGCCGTTCTGGTCGATTTGACTGGTATAAATCTTGCACTCTTGGTCAATCGATCCACAATTACCCAAATGCTCCGATTTAGTCCTTGGTAAACCATCAATGAAATCCATCGAGACTTGCTCCCATTTCCATTCGGGGATTTCTAATGGTTGCAACAAACCACTAGGATTCTTTTGCTCGGCTTTAACTAGCTGACAATTCATACTCTTTGATATCAACGTCTCTTTTCATCCCTTCCCAGTAGTAAGTCTGCTTCATGTCTCGATACATCTTATCACCACCGGGGTGTATAGTCAGTTTTGAGTGATGACATTCCCTAAGCACTTCATCTCTCAAACCATTCACGTTGGGCACAACTAGTCTTCCATTATATCGAAGCCATCTTTCTCGATCAAGCCCATACAAATTCATCTCCTCACCGTCGATATTCATCTCTAACTTGGAGATGATTTCCAACAGATTAGGATTGTCCCTCTGACTGGAACCAATCCTCTCAATCAAAGTGGATCTGATCACCAAACTAGCCAACATCTCTGGATCCAGTTCACACTTTGGTCTAAAATCAAACCCTGCGATATACTCCAGTTGCTTCCACTCAAGAAACATAGCCCCTAAACTGGCATGTCTTCTACTCTAGGCATCGGCTACCGCATTACCTTTCCCAGGTGTATATGCGATATCAAAATCATACGAAGCCAAGAACTCTAACCATCTCTGTTGATGGAGATTCAGATCCTTCTGAGAGAAGAGATACTTTAACGATTTATGATCGGTAAACAGCTCAAATCTCTCTCCCAAGAGATAATGTCTCCACATCTTCAACGCGAACACGATCGCTACCAGTTCCAAATCATGGGTAGGATACCTTTTCTCATGCGGCTTTAGTTGCCGACTAGCATAAGCTACAACCTTACCTCCTTGCATCAATACAACACCTAGTCCAGTACCACAAGCATCCGTGTATACCGTCATCTCTTCATTCCCTTTTGGAATGACTAACACTGGCGCACGCGTCAACTTTTCTTTTAGACTCTTGAATGCATTTTCACACACTCCGTCCCAGACAAAGGCTTGATTCTTCTTAGTCAACTGAGTCAACGGTGCCTCTATCTTGGAGAAGTCCTGGATAAACTTACGATAATACCCAGCTAACCCCAAGAAGCTTCTTACGTCTGTTGCATTCTTGGGCGTAGACCAATCCTGTACCGTAGCCACCTTCGCAGGGTCCACGGTAATACCATTCTCTGAAACAACATGGCCCAAGAATCTCACTTCCCTCCTCCAGAAGTGACACTTAGAAAATTTCGCTTTCAATTGGTGTTTCTTCAACACCTCCAACACTTTCCTTAAATGTTCCTTGTGTTCCTCCTCTATCCTCGAGTAAACAAGGATGTCGTCTACGTACATAAGAACAAACTTATTCAGCTGATCTCTGAATACCCTATTCATAAGATCCACGAAGTATGCTGGTACATTGGTCAACCCAAATGGAATGACCAACCACTTATAAAATCCAGATGGCGCCTGAAATGCCGTTTTGGCTATACTATCAGCTGCTACTCGGAGCTGATGAAATCCTGTCGCGAGGTCCAACTGGGAGAACACTCTTGCTCCTTCCAGTTGATCAAATATATCATCTATTTGCGGTAGAGGATAATTATTCTTCCTCGTCACCTTATTCAACTCGCGATAGTCCACACACAAACGAAGGGAACCATCTGCCTTAGTGGCAAACACAACTGGTGCTCCCCACTTGGAGACACTTCTTCTAATAAATCCCTTGTTCAAAAGATCGCTTACTTGCACCCAGAGCTCTCGCTTCTTCCTTGGTGACATACGACGAAGTGGCATCACTATAGGTCTGGCATCTTTCACTAAATCAATACGGAACTCAATCTCTCGGTGCGGTGGAAGTCCGGTCACTTCCTCGAAGACTTCCGGATACTGGCCAACCACGGGCACATCTGACAATTCATCGTGCGGGATGTCGAGGGAATTTATAAAACTAGCCATTACCCCATCACTAGGTAGACTACCAAACACTACCCTCTGCCCATCATCTTCCCTAACTATCACCAAAAAGCCTTCACAGTCTACCACCACCCCGTATCCTTGGAGCCAATCGACCCCAATATAATGCCATACCCAGTAAAGCCCAAAACAAAGCAATCACAAACAAACATACATCCATGACTCGATAAGACCAAATTTCGGCAAATCATACTAAGGTTAGTCGAACCACCAATCGGGTTCGTCACAACCAACGGTCTATCGACTATTTCGGGTTCCGGTCCCAAGCTATCTACTAGGTCACTAGATATGAAGGAACGGGAAGCCCCAGTATCAAACAATACGCGAACAGGTATATCAAGAATAGAAAGCATATCTTGAATGACGAAATTCTTTCTTTTCTCCGCCGTAGTTGGGGCATTCGACGAAGAAGGAACAGCATTAATAGCATATGCTTTCACAATCTGCTTCTCTTTAAGAGGTTGTGGACATTTATCCTTATAATGTCCCACTTGGCCACAGTTGTAGCGCTTCCTATCCGCTGGCTTGGCCCGACATTCTTTGGCATAATGGCACTTCTTACCACAGCTGAAGCACTCAACATCTTTCTTGCTCTTTTTTTGGCCATCCTTAGTTTTGTTCTGCTTCCTCTTGTTCTGAGTGTTATTCTTGCCTCCACCGCCTACTTGCGGCTTCAGCCCTTCTGCAGATGCAACCTCAATCTTTAACTTAGGGTAAAGACTCTCTGATCTCAAAGCTTTCCCCATAATCGATTCAAAAGTCTCATCGATGTGGTTGATAAGCCTTTCCCCAAGTATCCATCCAAACCAGTAATGAACTTCTCATTCTTCTTCTCAGGAGTATCGATAAGAGATAGTCCATAGTTCGACAAAGTGTCCAACTCAGCAATATAGTCCGAGACTGCCCTACCATTCTGTTTAAGCTACAAGAACTTCCTAAACAATTCTGACTTCTGAGCAGATGGGATAAACTTGTCGCTAAAGCGAGCCTTAAACTGATCCCAAGTAACCTGATCCTCTGGAGTGGATGTCCTAATAGCATTCCACCAATTCATCGCTCGCCCTTGCAGCTGACGAGACGCTAGCCTTCTCTTCATCGCATCCTCGATACCCAAGTCGTCGATGATACGATCACAGCTATCCAACCAATCCTGAACATCCGTGGCCGACTCCGTTCCGTGGAACGGCTTCCCACCAAGGTTAGTGTAATCCTTGGACAGCTTGGCAAAATCAGCCCTAGGCGCCAGCACTACTGGACCACCACCATTACTGGGATTGGGAAATGCTCCCTGAACATCCCTAAGCATCTCTCTCATGAAGTTAGTGAACATCATCCTCATGTCAGGAGCATTCCCATTATTGGTCCCTCTACCAGCACCCGTCGTATCTCGACTCATCGTTCAGTCTGTAAAGAGAAAACGATTAACTTTCTCCATAGCGGTGTTAGTGCAGTACACCTTCATCCTTATACTACTAATAATATATACATATAAATAACTTTTGAAAACCAAAGTAATCACAAATACGCGCTCTCATATACATATAATCTCTCCCTAGGCTAACTACGCAACCTAGAGCTCTGATACCAAATGTGACGGCCCGCCCCGTGCCAACCAACATTTCCTCCAAAACTGCGCTGCACACATGTCCAGTTAGCCCGGAACGGTCGTCAGAAGAAAAGAAGGAAAACGAAGAATCAACAAAGAACCTGCAGAATGTCTCATAGCGCATGGAACAAAATATAATAACGTACTTGACGTAAAACAGGTGAGACAGTGTATAAGCTGAAACAAACTATCATAGCAGCGGAAAATCCAAAGTACAGCTTATGATCCAAAGCCAACATTATTACAACTTTTAAAAACTGTCTCAAAAAGCTAAGCAAGAAAGGTACACTACTAATGCCCAAAGTAGTGACCAGTAACGACACAGGGAGGATATCTATATATATCATACGTGGAAGCCTCCTACTCGCCTCCGAATCTGCTACTCGCGCATCACCAGCTAACCTGTCTCTAGTCTTCTCGTGAGAGCACCCAGAGTAATAAGAAGAGACATAAAACTCTGGGTCAGACAAAAAGTCTGGTATGAGCAATAAGCAGCTAAGCAGAACAATAACAGGTATACTAAACCATACCTGAACCTGGACCTGCAACCAAAGAGTTAGCACTACGTACTATACAACACTCTAGGGTGCCATAACAAATGGTGTAAGGAATAAGGGGCGGGGTGTGCATGTCATAGTGATGGCAAACAAGTCAAACATAACAACCATCCTCACACCTCTCACTCGATCACCCAATACTTTGCTATGATCACTCTGCCCCATGAAGTCACAACGGCTTCACTGCACTGATCCATAGCCACTAATCCTTCGCTATGTCCACTTTGCTCCATGGAGTCGTACACACCCCACTGCACTGGCTCATAGCATTACTAATCCCTTACTGTGTCCACTATGCCCCATGGAGTCACAATGACTCCACTGCACTGCCTCATAGTCTTACTACGATCACTTTGCCCCTCGAGTCATGATGACTCTACTGCAGTGATACGTAGTCCCGCTACGATCACTTTGCCCCTCGAATCATGGTGACTCTACTGCACTGATACGTAGCCCATCATTCCTTTTCAGTGGTGAATCAAAGTTATGAACGTCGACAACTCCTTAGCACATGTCCCGTAGCAAAGCCCAACCATGAAGTGAACTCATTGGTTCTCAACTGGATCCTGAGCTCTAACTTCCTTTTGGACTACCTTTGCATCTCAGGTTTTTGGTAATCACTGGATCGGTTCAGATTCTCAACTCTTCTTCTCTGTCGGTTGGGATCGGTCTCTTCCAAGTGCTCCAGGTCGTATCGTGGCCTCCAAGTCCCTTCGTAGTACATCGGTTCGGTTCGGGTTCCTGGTCTCCGATCTGATCCACTTCCCTTTCCTCTTCCATTCTGATCCCCTTCTCTTCCCTTCTGTCGATCTGATTCCCCCTTCTTTAGCTCGATCCGATCTCAGTTCAACCGTTGTGGCCATCCTTTTTGCCATACTTTCCCTTGTTCCAAAGCCTCGGTTCGGTTCGGTGATCCCTTGCCCAGTCCACTATCCGGTCCGAGCCCATTCCCCCGATCCGATCCGAAAGCCTACACCATTTTCCTGCAACTCTTCCAGCGAGATTTTTACACCATTTTAACTATTTTAATCAATCACAAAGCATACCATACAGTCATAGCAACAAGTAGAAGTGGCCTCAATCACCAAAACATAAATATGATAGGTTAAAATGGATCAAACATAGCCAAGACCCCATATTTTCCCTTAAACATGTTCAAGCATAATTAACGATAGGATTAGCAAAACTTAACCAAATTAACCCAAGTTCATATCAGAGGCCTAAAACATCATTTAAGAATTTATAAGTATTTTTCCAAATTTTTATCATGTTTAAATTCGCTGATTAACACAAATTACCCTTAATTAACCATAATTAGTGAGGAACTATGCAAGTCACTCACCTTAGCCACAAATAAACCTTAGATTTGAAATAAATCTCTGATATGACGCAAATACCAATGCTAAACAGCAGCTCTAATCTTGATTTGGTGAAGATCTCCCTTGATTTGATGTTGCTAAGCTTAATCCTTGATTAGAAAGTGATTTGGAGGTGATTTAGAGGTTGGAGGCCATTTTTAGGGTTTTTAAGAGGTAAGTGGAGGCTAGAAAACTGAAATGGAATGAAACCCTAACTCTTTTCAGCCTCCCCATAACCCTAATCCCGAAATGGGTTATGGACTCATTCACTAATCATCCTATTTTGCCCGGTTAAGCAGTTTTTCACCTTCCAAACCTTATTTCAGCCATTTCTCCCAAACGGTAAGTCCGTTTTCCATATATGACCACTCTACGGAAAGGCAAACCATCATCCGAAGCCAATGGAAGTGGTTTCAGGTCAAAAATCCTTTCCAATCAAAAGTTATGGCCGAAACAAGATCTGTTAGGGGCAAAATGGTCATTTAAAAACCGGCAAAAATCATTAACATGGGAAATGACCCCAATGGTCGTTTCCCAAGGCCACATGACCATACGACTTCATATAAGAAGGAAATAAATATTCTACGATACTTCGATGCGTAGAATGCGGGTTGTTACACTCTCTATAGTTGGTCCAAAAAAGGAACTTGTTATTTGGCAATGAGAGTCGGAAAGTTTCTCTGTATGGACCTTTCCACAGAAAAGCTACAGTGCCTCGAATACGCGAAGTGCATGGTGGAAGTCACTCCGCGTGATGAACTTCCCGATAAATTTCCTTTATTAATGCCTGGTGACAGTGAACAGTTTGTGTATGTGACTTACTTGTGGAAGCTGGAAATATGCGTTGAGTGTGAAAGGTTTGGGCACTCAACGACCAAATATGACAAGCAAAGAAATGAAACAGCTAAGGAAGTAACCTCAAAAGTGAAGAACAAAGTTAATGATCAGATCACCAGTGATAAAAAGCAACCAAGGAAAACTATTGCTGCAGGCCCTGGTGCACAAAAGAGAGACTCTGCTGAATAGAGAAAAGTAACTGGGAAAACAAAAGTAGATGCGCGATTAGACAAAAGGGAAGCAATCCGTAACTCTAGTAAACTGAATTTTTCAGTGCTCTCAGATATGCAGGAAGATGAAATGAATGTAGACGTTGATGTAAATGTAGATGAAGATGAAAATTGTGAAGAAGGGGAGATACGACGGGTGAGTGAACTATTATCTCTTGCTTTTCCTGTCGGCTCCGATAACACCGCGGCTATAATCAGTGTGTGTACAGGTAGAGCTACAACTTGTGATGTCAAATTATCTTCTAATGGAAATGTTGAATGCTCTAGTCAATGGGATGGGCAGCTGAATACTATGAGTGTCACTAGTGAGAAATCGATCACTTATTCTTGCCTGCCAGATATTAATCTCATTGTCTATATCAGTGGCAAAGTTGAGAATGGGGTTGATCTTGTTAGTGCCGATAATGGTATTGATTACCAAACTGTTGAAGAGCAGCTAGATCCTTTTTTACAGTGCAACTTTGACTGTATTGAAATGCAAGAACAAGTGGAACAAATGAGGTGCACACCTGCTGTAGGTCCTAACTTTAATCGACATGAAAAGAGCTTTCGACAAAGCATAGATAGTCTTCGAAAAGAAATAGAAAGTGGTAAACTTGGTAAAGCTATTTGCGGAGAGAAAATGAAGCTTTTGAATATTATGACTAAGAATTGCAATACAATAAACACGAGAGGTAAGTTGGATGTTACTCAGTCCGTTGCTAGCACTTCCAAAACTACACCTCCAGCTCTAAAACCTGGATTTTTGAACTTGAGGAAAAGTTCAACTACTTCTCCTGCATTAAGTACTAAGCGGGCCAACCTAACTACAACTTGTACTCCTGGTTCTTCGTCCAAGGCTAAAGAAAAGAGTAAAAAATCAAATCCTTATGTTTACATACCCCCATCGTCAGGCTACAAAGCGTCTCCTCCGGATAGTTTTAACTTCACGCCAACTCCAAACTTATATTTTGGTCATACGTTGGGGAGTGCGCCGATCACAAGAAGAAAGAAAATCGAGCTTCTTAAAGGGCTTGATCATGACAACGGCTGAGGATGTGTGGCTGTCCTCTCTTTCGCGTAAGTCATTCTATAATGCAATTCGCTATGTCACTATTTACCATGTAATGTTATTTTGTCTTGATGTAAGCCTAAATGTGAGCTGTTAATTACTACTTTCGTCCGTGGAAGTGCTAATAGCTGGTGTGCAGTTTGCACATCACCTGAGTTCTAATGTATTGTTTTTATTTTGTATAAATAAAAAGTGTTACGGATCACTTTAAAAACCGGTCAGCCTTGCTAAAAAAAAAAGTTAAGTAATAAATATATGTATACAAAATTTTAAAAGATAACTAGACTAGAAGTAAATTAATTTACAGAAATATTAATTTCATAATTTATAACTAATTATATATATTATATGATTTTGGCAGCAACAATTCCATAAAATAATTATTTAATTTTTTTTTATAATTTTTGAAATTCACGAATCATAAAATCATGGTTACAAAAAAACATTAGGTGAAAACTTTGAGCTAAACTTTTATTTTGAACAATAAATATATATTTTCTGCCATAATAATTTAAAATAATATAATTGCTTGTTAGAAATTCTAATTTTAAAAATTTTCAAACTCTTTCACTATTCATATGTTGTATTTTATTTATCACGTTGAACGTTCTAAGCTATATTGCATACTAGTATTGGTCACACAAAATTTTATATATTATGTAAATGCATGTTTTTCTTACAGCATACAAAATGAGTCTTTCGCTTCCCAGAAAAAAAAAAAAAAGGATCGGTATTACTAATGTCCAGGGGACACAGCATTTTGTTACTAAACCAGCGATGCATTATTTTGAATTTTACAAAAATATTCTAAGCTATAGTAGTTTTGCTGAACTGATGTTTTGTTGTGATTTTCGACTTGGTATATACAGAAGTTTCACTACTGTGATGGAGTTCCTGTAAAGATTTACTTCTATGAAGCATTTGTGAGGTCACTGATGATGATACTGTGTTGAAACTATTGTTGAAATTACGGTCAAGCTACTGTGATGGGGATCGTACTAAAAGTTTTCGATACATGGTAATATGAAGCTGTAAGGTCAATCAATCCATTGGCTTTGCAAGTTCTAACAGGAAATCGATCTGCAGTGCTGAATTTTTTTCCTGGATTCTTTGTTTTTTTGTTATTGTTTTTTTTTTTCTCAGCACTGTTTTACTGAGTGATATGAGGGTGATTGTTACATTGTATAGTTAGTCTTTAGTTGTGATAGTAATGTCCTAATATCTTGTAATAGTTCCTATGTGATAATAAAATTCTACTTGCCTTTCAAAAAATATTCTAACACCTATAGTTTTGTTGCGAAACATTTGGTATACAGTAGTCAAGAGATCTCTTTTCAGAATATATGTATCGTCTCTTTCCTTGTAAACAAACAAAATGAGACAACTCGAAACATTTTAGTATGCTTGGTCAAGTTAAGGAAAAAAGAAACAGAAATCAACATGGTGACAGCATGAAGATATCGCTGTCATGGTGCTGCCCTAGTCAGCCAATATACTCTTATCAAAGGTTTACCGAAAGTTGTGATGAAGCAAGTCACTAAGACAATGGGATATTCTTCTTTTTTTCCTATTTTAGTCCTTGCTTAAGTCATGGACAATTAAGATAATATTCTATCTTAATCAACAGATAAGAAACAACACATATCTTCTGACCACATATGTTCATTAGCTCATGCTCCACGTCACTCTTCCATATTAGACATGGATGAAACTATTAAACTAAGATTAGTTAATGCTAATGAAAGGATGATCAAGTGGTGTAGATGAACCCCAGGACAAGAAATGACGTGAGTGAACAAAATATGTATTTGAGAACAAGCCATCTTTGACACAAGCTGTCTAATAAACACTGTTGTAGAGAATCTTCAAAAAAAAAGGAAGATTTGAAAGCTCCAACGATTCTTCATTGCTCACAAGTTACCATTTTCGTTCTATTGATCACATTTGTAGTTTTGTCAGCATTGCTTTGGGAAAATATTAGTATGAAAGAATGAGTTGAAGTTCTGCCGTTCTGGTTGCTTTGTAAACTACGTACCACTGGTCGAAGCATGGTGCATGCAAAGACTACTATTGGTCGTATGGCAAAGACAGCTTAGAAAAAGAAAGCCCTAGGTGGCGTAATTAATCCTAGGTTTACGTTGAATATTACAAAACAGTCGCACATTACAACAGTTTCGATAAATTAACGGGATCCACCATATCTATTACTTAAACATAAAAGCACAATTCCAACAATACATACATGAATGCACAGAATGCAGTTATTCCTTATTTCTGCTCTCCCGTTCAATTGTCACTTCCGGTTTTTTTAGTATAATAAAATATAAGAAACAAATCTGAAAAACCCACGTTATATAATTTCTCAATCTTTCGTCACTAACTTCTATTCTTCTGTTTTCCCTAATTGAAATCCTTAATCAGAGGCAACCATTAAAACGTAAGATCCAAAATTCCATATGTCGCCATCCCACTTCAAATTCCTGTCCTTCTCTGCATCGACCTTCAATTCTGTGAATTCCAATACCGTCAATTTCAATTTGCTGTGCTGCGCTTTCTAGCATCTATTCCTGAGTTCGTTGGTCAGTCAAAGTGGTAAAACGTTCGATTTCTGGCAATACGTAATTTTATTTTGAGTTTGTTTTGTTAGGCTATGTCGATTTCGATTTCGTTCTACTGCAGATCGATGGTGAGTGGTGACGACAAACCACTAAAGAGAATCGCAGATGCATTCAAAACCCTAGCCACAACAACCTCGAAGAATGCAACCATGGAGGTAGCGCCTTTCTCAGAAGCCTGCTCTCACGTTTCCATTTTATTCGGTCGCTTAGGGTTTGCTTTCGAATTCGCCAAAAAGGATTATGTCTCCAAGGTTGAGGATTTGAAACTAGCATCAAAATTGATATAGACTTTGCAGTCGATTATAGACTTGGATGTGAAAGATGATCGTGCAAGGCAAGGAGGAAGTCATTCAAGGAATCTTCTTTGAATTAAGAGAAGAATTGATATGGTTAAAGTGCTTTTTGAACAAATTCTCATTCCAGAGGGGAATTCTCTTAAAGATGACTTCACTGGCATGTGATAAAGTATTTGCACCACACCATGGCGGGGCCATCAAAAAAGCGGTTGGAGCAGGATTATATGCTCTCCCTACAAAAGCACAACTCTTGAAAAAACTTAACGAAGATGGTAAGTTATCCAAAAGAGTCTTATGCAGCGCCTGTATACAGGAATAAGAAGAGTCAGCAAAGATTCAGATGCAAAAGTATGTATCATTAGCTGGTCCTATTATTCATTACGTTGAGGAGCTATTTCATTCGCGTGAACTAGGAATAGACTGGTGAAGGTGTCTCTATTATCAATCATCTCATATATTTTTGCTAATATATGAGGACCACATGAACAACTTATGCAACCGTTGATACATAAATTTAATTTCATACAAACAATCAGGTTAAGCGATGGAGGAAAGTCGTCTCATTAGTGCAGGTATGATTACCATATATAGACAGTCTTACAGTTTTTGTTTAAAAGTAAGTATATGCTTTCCAATAAGCGTTTGGATTTCAACTTGATTACTTTTTATGTATTTGGTAACCGCCTTTTGTTCATAGTTGTCTTGATGATTAGAAAAAAAAAACAAATTCATGAAATCTTACATAAGATAATGAATAAATTTGTATTTGAAAGCTAATTGTTCCCAGAAAATTACCACTATAATAGCTTAATCATATTTTTTGTCGACAATCATGACAGTTATTGCGGATTTCCACATTATTACTTTCCAATGTTTTAAACTGTAAGTCTGTTTACTTACTAATATAAAATATAGAATAGTGCATAATATACTCAACTTTCGCTTCACATCCACCGTTATGATGAGGGGTATTTGATCCATCGGATTCTAAATTTATATAAGCTGACCACTCTTGTGTACCATATTTTCTTCAGTCTTTTTGCCATTCTATTTACTGCCAACAAATATATGTACTTGATGATGCTTTTAAAATGCAATTATAGTCATTCTCTTACACTATTTCAGGCATTGGTTATGATAGAATTAGACTTTCATTAGAGTGTGTTTTTCAAATTTCAACATAATATATACATGATATATTATAGTTGTAAGCTTTTTATTTTAGCCAAATATTTTGTTTCATGAATTAACATATTATATATCTGTACAATTGAAGTCAAAATAATGTTCATCCCTCACAATTTTGGATAAACATTACTGGTCGTTAGCTCCTTTGGTGTATTACTTCTATCTTATGATTTTGCTTTCTTATTACTCCTCCCCCTATGTCGAAATAATAGTAGATTCAACTGTTCATGGTCTGAAATCAAAATAAATTACCAATATTCTGTCAAGTCATTATTACAATGCTAAATTTTGCCAACATATATTGCAGCTGCTCTGAAATTGATATGACAATAGGAAGAGATTTTCATTTGCAATAGTGGAGTTGAACTTCAAACGAACTGAAATCCTTGCTATGTACAGCTGGTTTTGATATAAAAAATATATTTACTAAATCCTTGTGGCTTCCACCATTGACCGGGATTTACTGAATCAACTGTCTTACATCCGCATACAAATATTTACTAAATCACATGTTAAGGCGAGTACGACTCATAATTTCATGTTCACAGGTTTAACTACCCTTCATCTAATGTTGATGTTTACCTTTGCTTGCTTGTGTATATAGGTTTTTTATAATGAAAAGAACTGCACTGGTTATCATAGTTTACTGGATACCACAACAACATTTACTATCTCAAATCCTAGGTATTTCTTAACCAAATAGAGGATCATTTTTATAGTTTTGAGTATATCAACTTTCACAGATATCTCAATTATGATATCATAACTTCAATACATAATTATTATATAATTAGCAAATGCGATAGTATTCATTTTACATGTACCTAATATTGCTCCATATGGAAGTATACATATCAATGTAAAAGACATGAGTATTTAATTTACTATGTGACTGAAATACCACCATCTTTCATGCTTTTGTCAATTTTATCATCTGCAAATTTTTCGAATAAATTTAACTATATTTGTTCACTCACATTTAAGTTGAAGAAATAATTCTTACTACATTTGTTCCCTTAGGACATATTTAATAGAACATACCGTATTGCTCTTATTGGTTTTGAATATAGTTATCAATCATCTCATATATTTTTGCTAATATATGAGGACCACAGGAACAACTTATGCAACCGTTGATACATAAATTTAATTTCATGCAAATAATCAAGTTAAACGATGGAGGAAAGTCGTTTCATTAGTGCAGGTATGATTACCATATATAGACAGTCTTATAGTTCTTGTTTAAAAGTGAGTATATGCTTTCCAATAAGCGTTTGGATTTCAACTTGATTACTTTTTATGTATTTGGTAACCACCTTTTTTTCATAGTTGTCTTGATGATTTAAAAAAAAAGAAAAAAAAAATTCATGAAATCTTATACAAGATAATGAAATGAATTTCTATCTGAAAGCTAATTGTTCTCAGAAAATTACTACTGTAACAACTTATTCATATTGTTTGTCGACAATCATGACTGTTATTGCGGATTTCCACATTATTACTTTCTAATGTTTCAAACTGTAAGTCTGTTTACTTACTAATATAAAATATAGAGTAGTGCATAATATACTCAACTTTCTGTTCACATCCACCATTATGATGAGGGGTATTTGATCCATCGGATTCTAAATTTATATAAGCTAACCACTCTTGTGCGCCATATTTTCTTCAGCCTTTTTGCTATTATATTTACTGCCAACAAATGTATGTACTTGATGATGCTTTTAAAATGCAATTGTAGTCATTCTCTTACACTATTTCAGGCATTGGTTATGATAGAATTAGACTTCCATTAGAGTGTGGTTTTCAAATTTCAACATAATATATACATGATATATTATAGTTGTAAGCTTTTTATTTTAGTCAAATATTTTGTTTCATGAATTAACATATTATATATATATATGTACAATTGAAGTCAAAATAATGTTCATCCCTCACAATTTTGGATAAACATTACTGGTCGTTTGCTCCTCTAGCGTATAACTTCTATCTTATGATTTTGCTATCTGATTACTCCTATAACGTCGAAATAATAGTAGTTCAACTGTTCATGGTCTGAAATCAAAATAAATTACCAATATTCTGTCAAGTCGTTATTACAATGCTAAATTTTGCCAACATATATAGCAGCTGCTCTGAAATTGATATGACAATTAGAAGAGATTTTCATTTGCATTAGTGGAGTAGAACTTCAAATGAACTGAAATCCTTGCTATGTACAGCTGGTTTTGATATAAAAGATGTGTTTACTAAATCCTTATGGCTTCCACCATTGACTGGGGTTTACTGAATCAACTGTCTTACATCTGCGTGCAAATATTTACTAAATCACATGTTAAGGCCAGTACAACTCATAATTTCTTGTTCACATGTTTAATTACCCTTCATCTAATGATGATGTTACCTTTGCTTGTTTGTGTATATAAGTTGTTTATAATGAAAAGAACTGCACTGGTTATCGTAGTTTACTAGATACCACAACAACATTTACTGTTTACTGTCTCAAATCCCAGGTATTCATTAACCAAATAGAGGATCATTTTTATAGTTTTGAGTATATCAACTTTCGTAGATATCTCAATTATGATATCATAACTTCAATACATGATTATTATATTACCTGACATCTTTCATGTACAGTTTATATTAACTGAATATCCTAAAGATATAGTATGCATATTAATCTCTTGAAGAGATGTTTTAGAGATTTAATTTTATGTAGCAAATCCAACATCATAGAAGAGATGTTAGAAAAAATAATTTATTGCATTGCAATTAAATAAATAAAAGATATGTTCCCTTTCCTGAAGGGATATCATACACTCTAGAAGTAGTGATTTCTTTTCTCTCTTGAATCTTATTTTTATTTAATGCACCTAATTTTGTTACTGCATTTAAGGTTTGATATGTATTTTTGTATATTGATATGACATTTCAATAGTTTGTATATATTTATCTCTGGAGGAGATAAGTTCATCCCAGAAGTTGTGGTAATAAAATATCTTTAGAGGATATTTGTATATCTGGAAAAGGTAAAATATATCTAGAAGAGATATGTTTATTTAAAATAATAAAAATATCTCCAGAATATATTTCTACAATTAAAGATGATAAAATATTTGTAGAAATTTTTTTAATAAATTTTCCCTAAATAGTGTTTATGGAATATCCCAGAAGCGATATTATATTTTGATATGTCTATAAAAGAATTTTCATTGAAATATTTTCAAATATCAAAGATGATAATGCAAATTTAATGACTAAAGAAAATATGCATTTTGAAGATCATAAGCTAAGATTTGAATATTGATCTTAATTTAGCACACTTGAAGTGTATGCAGAAGCAATTTTTGTTATAAAAGTAAAAAATTTAGAACCTGCAGTTTCTATAATGATAAGAGATAATTTTGATATAAAAAGAAATATCTAAAAGATTTTTATATGAATTGTATAATTTGAACCTAAAATATGTAATTTTTATGTTGTGAATTTTATGTATAGATCTGCAAGTTTATGGAGTTATTCATATTAAAGAATGTAAAATATTGGTTCTATAATTATGCACTTTTACTAAATTCTCGATTAGACATTATGCGTATATATGGTATTTTAGAAGATACGATTATTGGGAATGCAGTACAACTGTAAGTTGTTTATTTTGGTTTTGTCGTTGATCAATACTGTAGCTAGATCCAAACTTTATTATGTTGATTTAAGTAATATTTATTTATTTGGTTCATATATTTAGACCGTATAATGGTTATTTTCGTTATTTTTATAATAAATGCATTAAATGTATTGTTATGGTAATATATATATATATATTGTACTACCAGATTATTATAAATGTATTAAAAGCATTGGCTATTATAAGTTAAATGATGTATGTTTGTGTTTGGGATAAGAATAGACATATGTATTATTAGTCAATGTATTTGGCAACTAATATCTAATGTAATGGAAAAAGTTGTATAATTCAGATCTCAAACCTGAAGTCTTGGATTATGAAAAAAATAAACTTTTTACTGAAGTTTACAGTCTGAAATCTTGACAATTAGCAAGAATGTAAAAGCTTCTAAATTAAAAGTATGTTAAAATATTGAGAACCAGAAGTTCTCATAAATTATTAAACTAGATATAATATGTATGTTTATATATATGCATAGGAACTTGAAGTTCTTTAATCAATGAACTTGAAATACTTCATAATTTAAAAGCCTGAAGCTTTATTGAAACTGTGTGAAATAATAACATTAATAAAATTGATATCCAAAGATTTCACAATTTTCAAAATGAGTTGTATCTTGCTTATATATTTATATTTACATATTATGTTGAAGAATAAATTTTAACAACTTGAAGTTATTTATATATTTTATTTGAACCAGAAGTTCAATACAGCGGAACCAGAAGTTCAATACAGTTGAACCAGAAGTTCAATACAGTTTAACAAACTTGAAATTGTTTATATATTATTTGAACTAGAAGTTCAATATGGATTAACAACTCCAAGTTGTTCATGTATTTCATTTGAACCAGAAGTTCAATACAGTCCCAAATCAGATATTTTGGATATTATGAAACGATCATTAAGATTCACGTTGTCATTGCTTGATAAGGAAAAATTAATGATTGGAACATTATAAACAATTTGTTCTAAAATCAATAACTTGAGTGAGAGAGAATATGCAAATCAATTACATACGTAATACGTGGACGCACGTATATACACATATATGCGAATATTTAATTAACAACCTGAAATTATCATGAGCTTATATTATAAAGTATGCATATATTATTTTATATTTCATAAAGTCGATTGACATCAATGTTGAATGACCTGAAGTCATGTGCATATTCAAATGATAGAAAATTCCTCCAAGTTATTAGATCATTGAAAGGGAATAAGCAATACAATATGAATGCATCTTATCAACTAATAAGAGCATTATCCTCCTACAATTGAAATACATATAATGTATTTGCTAGCTATGATGATATAATGGATCAAAAATGAATCCAAAGTGGATTATTACTTAAGGTGACAATGTTTGTCAACATTGAGGGGGAGGATAAAGGAATTTTTGATGTTAAATATCTGCGAACATATAGAATTATGCAAAGTACTAAGTAGCTTGCATAAATTATCAATTATGTCCCTAATAGACTTTCTCCAATATACATTTGAATCCCCAAGAATCAAAAGGTGTAAATCACATTGAAAATGTGGTATAAAAATCAGTTCAAAATATCTTCGGAGTAAGTCATAAAGATGCAAAATAAAGGAGGTGAGTGTTCCTAAAGAAACACATAAATGTGCTTTGAAGGAAACCCATGACATGATTGTCAAAATAACCCCAAAAGTAGTTTAGATACCTAAAGCATGATAAGTTTTGAAATCTCAATAAATCATGCATAGAACTGACAAGAAATAATCATCGATGGTAAATTAATAAATAATAAAGCGCTTATATTTATAAATGGATTAAAAATCGCATATTGGAGAGAAGCATGATTGGCCATCATGAAATTCTACTAAATAAGATATATGGACATGTAGTCCATAAGATATGAACCTGTAGTTCATAAGATAAAAATGGAAATATATATAATGACAAAAGCACTCGAAAGTTGCTGAAGCACCATAGAATGTCAACAACATGTTAAGTGCCATGAGCATTGTATTTTCAGAGATAATTGAATTGATTAAAGTGGCGAAAGTGTTTAAAACACTTACAATACTCTGAAGGTATAAACGATGAAAGTATACAAATTCTAGAAAAATTAAAATAACTTTGGTAGTGATAAAGAGTAAGAAATGTAGATTACAACATTCTTTTTAGTATTGTTATGATGAAAATCTTGAAATAATTCATGATAAGTAGATCACTTCCTGCTTTCAAGAATAGCTGTAATGAAACTCTTAATATCCATTGAAGTGGTAGTTGCGATATGCAAAAATTATTATAATATATAAGTTCTTGAAGAACATAAATAACATTTGTTATTATAAAGAATACCAAGAACATGGATGATAGATTACAACATTCTTCTAAGTATTGTTCCAATAAAAATCTTGATACACTTCATTCTTCTAAGTATTGTTGTAATGAAAATCTTGATATACTTCAAGATGAGTAGATTACTTCCTGCTCAGTAATGAAAGTGTCTTATTCATCAAATATGTATTGCAACATGCAAGTCCGATTGAAATAGAAAATTATAAGCACCTGAAGTGTATTCATAAATGAATATAAGTAACATACAAATCACAAAAAGATCTATCTTTGGAGTTTGGAGCTTATATTGGATTTTGATCACCTACATCTACCTGTGATTAGTTGTTCCAGTCATTCAGCTATTTCTATCATTTCTGTTTCAGACTGTTATCAGTTTATTTATTGTATTAGATTTCCGCTGTATTATTTATGTAAACTCTGATGAATTTTTTTATTTAGTAGCCCGATGAACTACTATTGTATTTCAAATTTTCCGTGAATTTTCCGCTGTGAGATATTATATTGCTCTGTATCTGTGTCTGTGATTCTATGATTTATTCTGTTTACTCCAGAAGCTAATAACAATCTGTTGTTTTGGACGTTTCGAGTTGACATATTTTGTCAATTCGGCACAGTCAAAATGGCGGGTCGTTAGATAAGGCATTTTAAATAAGAAAACATGCCTGAAGCATGGAAATGCACATGAGGTTTAAAAGAAAAACTTCATTAAGATGTATTTTTAAGCAATTTGTGTTATTGAAAGAAGAATAAGAATTCAGAGGAAATTATCAAATCAGGGGGAGCATCCATAAGTATGACATAATGCACTCTTTTTCCTTAACTAAGTTTTTTCCCACTGTGTTTTCTTATTAAGGTTTTAATGAGGCATGGGTCATGATCCAGAAGTATCAACCAAAAAGTAACATACAAAAATAAGTAATAATGTACTCTTTTTCCTTATTTAAGGTTTTTCCCACTGGGTTTTTCATATTAAGGTTTTAACGAGGCATTATATTGATCCAGAAGTATCATACTACTTTTGACGTAATAAATATGACATTTTATATTGTACTCTTTTTCCTTCACCAAGATTTTTCCCATTGAATTTTCTTAGTAAGGTTTTGACGAGGCAACATTTTGATCCAGAAGTATCAAATATCTTTTGATGTAGTAAACTATTAATTATAAAGACAAGGCAGTTTGCATGGCTCATATTCAAGTGAATTATATCATGGGTGATAGGATGGAGCATATTTCTTCTAAATCTCTCTTCATATATGAATGAAAGGATAACAAGAAAGAGGACAAACAAATCCAGTTTCAAGAAATGCGAATAGATCTATTCTCAAAGGCAATTTCCAAACCAACTGTCCAGAAGATGATGTACAAAATTGGCATGCGTCGACTACATCAGTAGACTAACTGAACAATGAGTTATAAATAAAGGAATATATAAAATTATGCTATAATGCACTTTTTTCCTTCACTAATATTTTTCCACTGGGTTTTTGTTAGTAAGGTTTTTAATGAGACATTATCGTAATCCTGAAGTATCAACCCTTACGGTAACATTGTAAAACATGTTACTTAAAGATGAAATCAAATTTGCACTCTTTTCCTTGTTTATGATTTTTCCGACAGGGTTTTTCATAAAAAGGTATTTAATGAGGCATGGTTTAATCCAGAAGCATCAAACTCCTTTAAGGAATATCATTTTAATATGATATTCATAATGTCAAATATTGCGTACTATTTTTCTCGTTCAAGGTTTATCCCATTGGGTTTTCCTGATAGAGTTTTGAAGGCAACAGACAATAGTTGTATCGATTGAACGGATATATGCAAGCAAGATAATAATTGGGGAGGGGGGGAATTATCATATATGTTTTAAAAGGGACAACTTCAAGTTATCAGAGCATTCAAGATTTTGAAGACGCATGTTTAAGGGGTAGTGTTGTAATATATAAGAGTGAATATGCTTTTGTGATATTTTATTTAGTCCCACATCATGGGGATAAGTTTAACATCAGCTCCAAAGCCTATATATAAAGGAGCCAATGTAATAGAAATGTAGACACTTGAAGTAATAGAAATAAAAGTCTCTCCCTTATCTTTTCTGTTCTCTCTAATGGTTTCTTGTTTAACATATGTTCTATTTTATTTTATAACATATATAACCATTTTTAGGTATTAAATCCTTTACAAGTAACCACATCCTTTCAATTCTAATTGCTTTATTTCTAATTTTTAAAATTAGAACCAGAAAGAATAGACAATGATCTGAAAATGAAACTGGTAAACCCACTACATTACATATTTAAAGGGTGATTTAAGTTTATGATTTAAATTTATTTTGTAACTACATCATAAACTGGACCAAAAATTGGGTTGATTCTTCAATTTTGTGACTACATCATAAACTTAGGTGAACCCTTAAATGATATGAGTTTCAAACATGCAAAAAGGAATTTTATAAAAATGATTCATTTTCCTTTCCACGAACGGCAACCAAATATTTTCTTGGCTAATAAATGAAGATTATAATCTTACATTTGAAGATAACCTTTATGTTTTTATTATAAATACGACTTTTTTAGAAAGAAAAACCATTTTCATTCAAATGTCGACAAATGCTATCTTCGCTTAAATGTAAATAAGCTTCATCTTTTTTGAAACAGCCTTGAATTAAAAAAATTATTCAATAATATTTTACAGATAACATTTTTTATTAGTAAAATTATTTATTAAGTCATTTAAAGAAAATATCATGAGTTGTTATTAATTCACCATCTCAAATTATTTCCAAAGATTAAACATGTACAATTTTAGGATTAAGAGTTAAAATATTTATTTATCATCAAAACATTTCTAGGTGTCAATTCTGATTAAATATCTACCAAAAAACAACCTAAGTGCATATATTTATACATATACACACACACATAACATGCATAAATATTTATACAAATATAGCAAAAGTCATTTGAATTATAGTTAATTCATGAATCATTCAAAAAATGGTATGCCACTTAGTTTCAATCAAATTAGTTCATATATATCCCAAGATTAAATTTCGAGTTTAATCAAATATTAATGTATATTTTGGGTTTAAATTTCTCACTAGTTTGAAATCAAAATATACATGTAAATAGAATGATACCATTCATAATTTTTTCCCATATAATTTATTCAAATATTTAACCAATCCATTCAATGAAAGTTAGTTCGTTAATTTTTGTCATTCAAATAAAATAGCCAAATCAAACATAGTTCGTTAATTTTTGTCATTCAAATAAAATAGCCAAATCAAACATAGTTCGTTAATTTTTGTGATTCAAATAAAATAGCCAAATCAAACATACTTTCCAATTCGACAATGTAAGCTATAATCCAACAATTTTTGCATATGAAAAATGGTAAAAAATTTCTAGATATATCTGTTGAGTCAAGAACTTTTAATGATCGTTTAGATTAATGACGAGAAGAAGCTTCATGATCGACAAAAAGAAGATACAATGATTTCATAGGTTAGAAGTTGGTTATTTAGAATATTTTATGTTAAAATCTATCCTCAAATAATCATACTTCCCATTGATTTCAAAATTATGCATGAAAACTCATTTTTATTGAATATTGACAAAAACAGGTCAACCTGTTAAAAATAACAGGTCAACCTATTTTTAAATATAACAGGTCAACCTGTTAAAATTAACAGGTCAACAGCTTTTTGAAATAACGGTCAAAAACCTATCAACCTATTAATTTTTCCTGTCAACCTATTTTTGAATTTCATGAAGAGTCATCTTCTTTCTTGAATAGTTGCATCCATTTCTCTTCATTTAAAATCATTTCTTTTGATTGCAACTTTTCACCAACAATTGCAACTTCTCAATTACTATAAATACATCAGTTTTCAATCAATCAAATCACCGAAATTTCTCTCCATTCTCTTATCTATATTGTATTATTCTTAGCATTCTAAAAGCACTCAAAAGCATTCAATTATCGTTTGAATCTCCAAGCATATTTAACACACTTGTGATTCAACTCGATAATCCACTTCCAAATCTTTGCAAACATCAATATATATTTGAGGATAAGATTATAGGAAGGTTGTACTCAATCATTGACTAATCAGTGTTGAAGAAAGAACACATTCAAGGTTAAACTCTTGTAATCGTCTTGTGGGTAAGCTTGTATCCCGTGAAATCAAGTGGGTAAGCTTGTGGCCCGTGAAATCAAGTGGGTAAGCTTGTGGCCCGTGAAATCAAGTGGGTAAACTTGTAGCCCGTAAATCAAGTAGTTGTGAACCTGTTCCTCCGGGTGAAGCGAGGGTGTTGTTTAGTGAAAAGCCGAAGAGGAGCTTCGGGACTGGACGTAGGACGGGAGGTCCGAACCAGTATAAAAATCTGGTGTCATTACTTTACTTTATCTACAACATTTATATTTGTTAGTGATATATTTCTTGTTTGTGAATTTTTACCTGCGTAACTATTGAATAACTTAAGTTATCACATACATTCCGCATAGCCATATTATAGATCCTGCACAAGTCGTATACACACCTGACACTTTCAATTGGTATCAGAGCAAGGTCATCATATAACCGTAACACAGTTATTTGATATATTCTAGTAATATGGCAAATAACGCAAGTACAAGTAACACCACTTACACAGAAGGTCAATCGACACAAAGACCTCCTTTCTTTAATGACCTAAACTATAGTTATTGGGCAACACGTATGACTTTTTATATGCAATCAACTAGCTATGATGCTTGGAATGCTACTCAGAAAGAGATAATAAATCCAACTACTGAGTATGCAGAATGGACTCCTGCTGAGAAAACAGCAGCTACTGTAAATGCAAAAGCAATGAATATGTTGTTTTGTGCATTAGACCAAAATGAGTATAACCGTGTTAGTATCTGTACCACTGCCTATCAAATTTGGCAAACACTAAAGACCACTCATGAAGGTACTAACAAGGTTAAACAAGCAAAAATAGCTTTGTTAAAAAGTCAATTTCAAAATTTCAAAATGAAGCCAAATGAAACAATCAATGAGATGTATTCAAGGTTTCAAACTATTCATCATGCTCTTATCGGGTTAGGACAAAAATATTCTGGCTTCGATGTAGTTTCAACAGTCCTACATTCACTGACTAATGAATGGGAAGGAAAAGTATTAGCCATAGAAGAAGCTAATGATCTTTCCACCATGAAGCCAGATGAATTGATAGGAAATCTTATGTCCTATGAAGCTAATTTGCAGGCTCGAAAAGAACAAAAAGAAGAAAAAAAAATGTAGCTTTTCATGCTGATGAAGACATCTCAGATTCTGAAGATGAGGATCTAGCATTCATTGCAAAAGGATTCAAAAAATTCTTAAAGCAACGAAAAGCTAGTCGATACAACAGAAAGAAGTTCGGATCAAACAGACCATCATCATCGAATGTAGAATGCTTTAACTGTCATAAGAAGGGACATATGCAAAATGATTGTCCAGAACAAAAGAAGAAGACAGAAAATGACAAGTTCAAACACAAAAAGGACAAGTCAAAGTAACGGGCATTCTCAGTAACTTGGGATGATTCAGATTCATCTTCATCCGAAAGTGAAAGCGACTCAGATAATGAACAAGCAAATATATGCTTTATGGCTAAAGAAGATGAGGTACAAATTCCTTCTTTTGAAGAAGTTCTTGATATAAATGCTGAGTTAATATATATATATTTAAAGATATGAAACGACAATGCAAACAAGCTCAAGCTGATTTAAGTAGAGCAGAATTTGAACGAGACATGTTAAAAGATGAAAAGAAAATATTAGAAGAGGAACTTGGAAAGGCCCAAGAATCATCATCAAATATTGATTCTCAACTATCTCTTTTGACTCAAGAAATTGAAGTTCAAAAAGAAAAGAATGATACTCTTACTACTGAGAATCATGAGCTTAAAGAAAAAGTTAAATCTCTAGATCTTGAAAAAGCTAGTTTACAAACAAAGTTAGATAATATTACTAAAAATGTTTCTAACTTTAACAAAGGTCGAGAAAATTTGACAAAAATTATTGAGAGTTCACAATCAGCTACAAATAAGCAAGGGTTGGGATATAAGAAGCAAATTATCAAGAAACATCTTGGCAAAAGAAAAAAGAAAAATAAGGTAGTACAAGAAACTGAAGCTAAGAAAAATCTTAGCTTATTATATTCCAAATCAAAACCGATTGTGAAATCTCAAAAGAAGAACGTCAAATCTATAAAAGTATGGGTTCCTAAAACAAATAACAATCTGATTAGGAACAAGTATATTCAAAAAAATTTGAGTACTGTGCATCATAATCCAAATTATTTGTATAAAGGAGATATCGGACCCGTATGGGTTTGGACTCCTAAGACCTAACTCTTAGGACCCTATAAAAAGTGGGTACCATGAACTTAACTTTATTTTTTGGACAGTGGTTGCTCAAAGCATATGACTGGAGACAAGAGCCTATTAACAAATATCACGTATTCGGATGGTGGCTCAGTCACTTTTGGAGATAATTCAAAAGGCTATATCATCGGCAGAGGCGATGTGAGCAATTTTGGTACATCTAACTTACCTCTTATTACAAATGTCTTGTTAGTTAAGAATTTGAAACATAATTTATTAAGTATCAGTCAATTGTGCGACAAAGGTTTTACCATTTCTTTTTCGGATAATTAATAAATGTAGTATTTTAGATAAAGATCAAAATATAGCTTTTGAAGGACATAGAGATAGAAACATCTATATTCTGAATATGAATATCAATCATAATTCAGATATGTGTCTCGTGGCAAATGATAATGATCCATGGCTATGGCACAAACGTTTCTGTCATATAAACTTCAGAACTATTGACAAGTTAGCCAAAAATGAACTAGTAAAAGGTTTACCCAAACTTAGTTTTAAAGTTGAAAATCTTTGTGACGCATGCCATGTAGGGAAATTGACAAAATCATCATTTAAATCTAAGAAGATAATATCAACATTACAACCACTTGAGTTATTGCATATGGATCTATTTGGACCTACTCAAATACAATCCATAAATCATAGTCGATATGTGTTTGTAATTGTTGATGACTTTTCTCGTTATACATGGGTGATTTTCTTGAAAAATAAAAGTGACACATTTACTCAGTTCAAATCCTTCGTCAAGAAAATTCAAAAGTCAAAAGGACTCAAGGTTAAGAATATAAGAAGTGATCATGGCGGAGAATTCGAAAATAATGAATTTGAACATTTTTGTACAAAGAAAGGTATTAATCATAATTTTTCGTTTCCTCGAACTCCACAACAAAATGGAGTTGTAGAACGGAAAAATCGGACATTACAAGAATGTGCAAGGACATTATTAAATGGAAATACTTTACCAAAACATTTTTGGGCAGAAGCTGTAGCAACTGCATGTTATGTTTTGAATCGTGTATCCATTCGACCTCTTACTAAAAATACACCTTATGAATTATTTAATGAAAGAAAGCCAAATATTTCATACTTCAAAGTTTTTGGTTCAAAGTGTTTTATTTTAAACACAAAAGATCATCTTGGTAAATTTGATTCAAAAGCTGATGAAGGAATCTTTATTGGCTATTCGAATCAAAGCAAGGCTTATCGTATATACAATAAGAGAACCAAAACCATTGAAGAATCACTTCATGTTTCTTTTGATGAATTCTTTAAACCATTTCATATAAAATCAGACGACGAAGAAACCATAGTCTCTGATAATCCTATCATCACAAATAATGACTCTGACTCAGAAATAGTTGATGATAATTCTCAAACTGATGTAATACCTTCTCCACCAAGATTTAGATCTCCTCCGAGAATTCTAAGAGATCATCCAGTTCAAAATATTATTGGAGAAGTAACATCACAAATTAGAACAAGAAATCAACTTAATCAAATGGGTCACGTTGCGTTTATCTCAAATATCGAACCTAAAAATCCTAAAGAAGCTGCTACTGATGAATACTGGATCATTGCCATGCAAGAAGAACTAAACCTGTTCGAACGCAACGATGTATGGGAACTTGTTCCAAGGCCGACTGATCAATCAGTTATAGGAACTAAATGGGTATATAAAAATAAGGCCGATGAACAAGGAAACATTACTAGAAATAAAGCAAGATTGGTAGCACAAGGATATAATCAGGAAGAAGGTATCGACTATGAAGAGACCTTTGCTCCCGTAGCTCGATTAGAAGCTATTCGCATCTTACTATCCTTTGCTTGTCATCATAATTTCAAACTTTATCAAATGGATGTCAAAAGTGCTTTTTTAAATGGGTTTATCAAAGAGAATGTACATGTCGAACAACCTCCTTTGTTCATACATGAGAAATATCTGAATCATGTATATAAACTTAAGAAAGCTTTATATGGATTGAAACAAGCACCTCGTGCTTGGTATGAACGATTAAGAA
Organism: Allium sativum; assembly: GCA_030737875.1. Lineage (NCBI taxonomy): Eukaryota > Viridiplantae > Streptophyta > Magnoliopsida > Asparagales > Amaryllidaceae > Allium > Allium sativum. The sequence continues at coordinate 178,740,133 of CM060924.1, forward strand.
GCTATCTCATAGATTTTGGATTTCAAATTGGAAAAGTTGATCAGACTTTATTCATTAAACATTCTCAAAAAGATATATTAGTTATCCAAATATATGTAGACGACATTATCTTTGGTTCAACAAACAATGAACTTTGCAAAGAATTTGCAAAAATTATGACCAACGAATTTGAAATGTCACATATGGGAGAACTATCATATTTCCTCGGTCTTCAAATAAAACAGCTTTCAAATGGTATATTTATTAATCAAGAAAAATATTGCGGAAATCTAGTTAAACGCTTCAGACTAGAAAATACCTCTGGTAAACCAACTCCTATGAGTACGACCACAGATCTTGAAAAAGATGAACTTGGAAAGAATGTTGACCAGAAGTTATATCGTAGTATGATTGGTTCTCTATTATATTTAACAGCTAGTCGTCCTGACATTATGATGAGTGTTTGTTTATGTGCACGTTTTCAAGTTAATCCTAAAGAATCACACTTACGAGCAGTGAAACGTATAATTCGCTATCTTAATAATACCAAAGATTTCGGTCTTTTCTATCCAAAAGAATGTACATTTGAATTAGTATCATATAGTGATGCTGATTTCGGAGGATCACGAACGGATAGAAAGAGCACAAGTGGTACGTGCCATTTTATTGGAAAATCACTTGTCTCTTGGTTTAGTAAGAAACAAAATTGTGTCTCACTTTCGACGTGTGAAGCGGAATATATATCAGCAGCACTAGCATGTACACAAGTTATATATATGCAACAAACACTTAAAGACTTCGGTATAAGCTTATCGAATTCTATTATATATTGTGATAACACGAGTGCGATAAATTTATCCAAAAACCCAGTTAACCACTCTCATACTAAACACATCGATATTCGACATCATTTTCTGAGAGATAACATTGAAAAGGGTAATATAAATCTTGAATACATAAATACGAAAAATCAACTAGCTGATATATTTACAAAGCCTCTACTGGAATCAAGTTTTGTCAACTTACGTAGAGAGCTAGGGTTGGTTTCAAGAAAAGAACTCGAAGAATAAAAATCTTTTTAAAATATATCAAGAGTTTGTACATTATTTTCAGAAAACATTTTTTTTACTATATTTAGAAGAGAATTTTTCTATGGTTAAACAAATACGAACCATCAGTTTTCTTTCCCCAAATAGAAAATTCCTTCCATATAAGATTATATTTTATTTTTGAGTGCTCTCAGACAACTCTTCTCTCAAATCTCCAATAAATAACGTATTATCATGACTCATATCTGTGATGAATGTGCACGAAAATCGCACATCACCATAACAAGTTCCGAGTCCGAAGAACACTACTCCCCTAAGACACCGGAACACCCTCCTGGCTATCATCAGAATTATCGTACACCTGGAAATACTCCAACATCGAAACGATGCAAGAAGGCTCTTTTCTGTTCCCCAAGAACCAAAGAAAAGATTGACGAGATACACCACTATCAAAAACACCAAGTCGATCTCCAAAGGGAGATGTACTACGAGCAGAGATTAACTTCTTCTCGCTTAACTTATCTCGAACAACTAGCTTCACTTTTCTGTGGTCCAAACAGGAATAATGTTCATGAACCCACGCAAATGCCATCATCGTCAACAAGAACACCAAATTCATGGGATAAAAATTTCAACAAAAATGAAGGCGCTAGTGGGAAATACTCTCCGTGGGAACCAAGGAAATAATGATTATATTGAGTCTAAGGAGATTTCTTTATATTCCGTTTAATAATGTTGTTAATTCATTTTTTATGAGTTTACTTCCTTTATTATAATAAAAAAAATTTGAGTATTGTTTTTTTATTCAAAATATAGCCAAATGAACAGTTTTACAAAGTATCATGTCGACATAATATATAAAGCTGTCGACCTAAATAGAAAAATTTCATTCCAGAAAGTTTATAGGTCGACCAGTCCAAAAATATAGGTTGACCGGTTTTGATATTCACAATCTAGAGAGTTTTTCGGTCGACCGGTCATAAAATTCATGTCAACCGGTTCTAGTATTTCACTATATTGAAAAGAATTAGGTCGACCGGTCATAAATATTATGTCGATCGATTTTGTTTCAGAAAGATTTCGGTCGACAGATAGTAAAATTTAGGTCGACCGGTCTAACATTTTTTCAAACCCGAGACTTTTTAGGTCGACCGGTACATATTTTTAGGTCGACCGGTTTGTATTTCTTTTCAACCCGAGACTTTTTCGGTCGACCGCCTTGATTAAATAGGTCGACCGATTTCTATTTTTCCATTTTTTTCTTCAACCCGAGACTTTTTCGGTCGACCGCCTTGATTTAATAGGTCGACCGGTTTCTGCTGAGACTGTTTTTTTTATAAAGACGTGTCGATTCACACATCTTTTAACCACCGCACCTTTTCATTCACTACTTCTTCAAAATTTCGAAACTCTCTCAAGCCCTAATTCCATTGCTTCCATTCTCCAATGGCTCCAAAGACAAAGAAATCAAAACCTTCTTCCTCCTCCACATCAATTCAACCCATTGATGCTCAAATCAAAAATTGGCTTATGGATCCAATAGCTGTAAGAAGATGGAACAAAATGAAAGATTATACATTTCACCAAGGAGTGTTTATTAAATTCAACGATTTCTTCCTTTATAATGTTAGAGAAATAGCAAACAGAGTAGGAATTGAGTCTCTCCATAGTTTTGAAGATAACAATGTTGAGATTAATCATATCATGATTAAACTATTTTATGCAAATCTCAACTTGGAAAAATTCAAGCCAGAAAACTCATCTGATTGCTTATGGTCAGTAGTCTGTGGCCAACATGTGTTTATCTCTAAAGATAGAATGGCTGAAGTTCTCCAATCTCCAAATGATGGTATATCCTTTTCAAATGACTTCTGTCCTGTTCATATTAGAGATGAAGTTAGTCACTTATTCATTGAAGACCATAAGTCAAGTGCAAAAGGAATTAATTTACGACCTATGCCGAGAATTCTTCATCATAGCCTTACTCATTCAATTTTACCAAGAACTGGAAACTTTGACGCAATTTACAGAGAAAATTTTAGAGCATTGTACGCCATATATGGAAATATCAATATAAATTGGATTGAGTTGATATTTGATGAGATTTTAACGGAAAACAGACTTTCTCGTCCTCATATTTTTTACAACGAATACATTATGCGTCTTTTAATAAATTGCGGGGTTCCAACTCCGGAATCCAAAATTTCAAAACCAAAATGTATAAATAAAGTTTCAAAGAAGAGAATGAAACTTCCAGAGCCATACCTGAATATTATTCCTTATGAGCAATACATCCATCAAGGTCCCCCTGAACCTTCTACATCACATGTTCCTACGTCGGGTCCTCCAGAACATTCTACATCACATGTTCCTACGTCGAGACCAGAAGATGTTAAGATTCCTTCACCCACCTCTACAACAAAGGAATCTCTTGAACAAATAGCAAGGAATCAGTTTCTTCTGGAAGCACGACTTAACCGAACCGATAAAAAGCTTGATCGCTTAGATACCAAGATGGACAAACGATTCAACAAACTTAAGTCCTTTTTCGGCATTCTCTGGGGAGCAATTTCATGTGGAGCTTCTTCCTCAACCACACATGTTCAAAATCCAGGAAAACGACCAATGCCTCCTACTTTCACATGGTCTACTTCGGAGGAGACCACTAGCTTTGGAGAAAGTACTCAGCATAGTCGTGATCATGAAATCTCATATGTTGAACCAAGTAGGCATGAGGGAGAAGAAGAACAATTTGATGATTATAAGGAAGAAGAAGAAGAAAAAGAAGAAGCGGGAGATGAGGAAGAAGAATCCTCAGAAAAGGAAACAGATGAGGAGGAAGGATCATCAGAAGAAGAAGGAGACGAAACCGACTCTGATATACCTCCTCAGTAGTTCTATCTATCTATAGTTATGATATTATTAGCTTTTCTATGTGTTATATATGCTACGAAAAATTTGGGTTGGTCATGTATATTTTGGTATGGTTTATACTCTGATGTGATGTCCTATGTTATTTAATCGCTCTCTTGTTTATTATACCCTTTTTGTCGATGACAAAGGGGGAGAAAGTTACTAACATCTATTCTTGCAGAAACTTAGTTATATTTTTCAGAGAGATCATATACTCAGGGGGAGTTAGAGCATATATACAGGGGGAGATAGCAATGGAGATCATATTTTAAAAGGTATGTTGTCATCAATCAAAAAGGGGGAGAATGTTGAGTCAAGAACTTTTAATGATCGTTTTGATTAATGACGAGAAGTAGCTTCATGATCGACAAAAAGAAGATACAATGATTTCATTGGTTAGAAGTTGGTTATTTAGAATATTTTATGTTAAAATCTATCCTCAAATAATCATACTTCCCATTGATTTCAAAATTATGCATGAAAACTCGTTTTTATTGAATATTGACAAAAACAGGTCAACCTGTTAAAAATAACAGGTCAACCTATTTTTAAATATAACAGGTCAACCTGTTAAAATTAACAGGTCAACAGCTTTTTGAAATAACGGTCAAAAACCTGTCAACCTATTAATTTTTCCTGTCAATCTATTTTTGAATTTCATGAAGAGTCATCTTCTTTCTTGAATAGTTGCATCCATTTCTCTTCATTTAAAATCATTTCTTTTGATTGCAACTTTTCACCAATAATTGCAACTTCTCAATTACTATAAATACATCAGTTTTCAATCAATCAAATCACCGAAATTTCTCTCCATTCTCTTATCTATATTGTATTATTCTTAGCATTCTAAAAGCACTCAAAAGCATTCAATTATCGTTTGAATCTCCAAGCATATTTAACACACTTGTGATTCAACTCGATAATCCACTTCCAAATCTTTGCAAACATCAATATATATTTGAGGATAAGATTATAGGAAGGTTGTACTCAATCATTGACTAATCAGTGTTGAAGAAAGAACACATTCAAGGTCAAACTCTTGTAATCGTCTTGTGGGTAAGCTTGTATCCCATGAAATCAAGTGGGTAAGCTTGTGGCCCGTGAAATCAAGTGGGTAAGCTTGTGGCCTGTGAAATCAAGTGGGTAAACTTGTAGCCCGTAAATCAAGTAGTTGTGAACCTGTTCCTCCGGGTGAAGCGAGGGTGTTGTTTAGTGAAAATCCGAAGAGGAGCTTCGGGACTGGACGTAGGACGGGAGGTCCGAACCAGTATAAAAATCTGGTGTCATTACTTTACTTTATCTACAGCATTTATATTTGTTAGTGATATATTTCTTGTTTGTGAATTTTTACCTGCGTAACTATTGAATAACTTAAGTTATCACATACATTCCGCATAGCCATATTATACATCCTGCACAAGTCGTATACACACCTGACACTTTCAATATCCTTGAATATTTATGTATGTATATATATGGACATGCACAAATGTATACATATATATGGATATGTGCATGCTACATCTCTCTTTTGCTACAAGTCAACTCCCTCTTGATTTCAGCCACATGTTCATATATGGATGATTATACAAGTGATAGGGGAGAGAAATAAGTAATATCTAAAAAGGTTTATGTGGTTAAATTCAAAAGGGATCTGAGATATAGCAATATTGCGGTGTAATTGATCATTGCTCATATAAGGTGTATTAAACTTCTGGTTCAACTGTATTGAACTTCTGGTTCCACTGTATTGAACTTCTGGTTCAAATAAAATATATAAACAACTTCAAGTTGTTAAAATTTATTCTTCAATATAATATGTAAATATAAATATATAAGCAAGATACAACTCATTTTGAAAATTGTGAAATCTTTGGATATCAATTTTATTAATGTTATTATTTCACACAGTTTCAATAAAGCTTCAGGCTTTTAAATTATGAAGTATTTCAAGTTCATTGATTAACGAACTTCAAGTTCCTATGCATATATATAAACATACATATTATATCTAGTTTATTAATTTATGAGAACTTCTGGTTCTCAATATTTTAACGTACATTTAATTTAGAAGCTTTTACATTCTTGCTAATTGTCAAGATTTAAGAATGTAAAATTCATCAAAAAGTTTCTTTTTTCCATAATCCAAGACTTCAGGTTTGAGATCTGAGTTATACAACTTTTTCCATTACATTCACTACAAGAAAGGAGCTTAAATTCGACGGCCCATATCGACGGTTTCCGACGGCTATTTCCCGACGGCTTTCGACGGGCCGTCGGCGGCCGTCGGAAACCGTCGATTATAAACGTATTATCTTCTTCCAGCCGAACAGAATTTTCCACATACCTCCTCAAACCCATTTTCCAGTCGATTTCCAAACCCTTACACCATCAAAATCGCGATTTTCCACCTCCAAACACCAAATTTTTCACGTCCAGATTACTCCCGACTCCTCCTCAAGCTTCCAGCAACATCAATTTAAGGTATAATTCGTTTTTTGGTTAAAATTTCAATTTTTGACCTAAACCTAAATTTGGTAAAATTAGTAAATTAAGCATAATTGTTGATTGCAATTGGTTTCTATGGTGTTGTAGTATGTTATATCATCATATTATATGTGTGTTTCATTTGCTACACTGAAATTGAAAAAGTTATGTTAAATATTTGCATATTTGTGTATTTGACATCAAAATTTAGGCATGTTTTGGATATATTGTTGTTTGTAGTGGTCATAAAAAATTGTTTAAAATCCCAGATATTTACAAATTGGTTTAAGTGTGTGTATGTGTTTCAATTTAGATTGTTTATGTCGTTGTATAATTTAGGATATTTTTGTACATGTGTGCTGTTATGCGCTCGTCATTCTTGCACGTGTTATTTGACATACGAATAATTGAATGGATGAACTATGAAAAGTACATCGTGCAAATTTTGATTTATGCACAAAAACGCATGATTCTAAATTCTAGTTGTGTGCCTATTGAATCGATGGTAATAATATTGTTTTAAGTTGATTGAAATGTTAGCATATGTGATAAAATATAAAATATTTTTTTGTTGCAGTAAAACGTACTTTATATTAATATGCGCACATATAATTGAGTAATATCCCCTAGAGTGTTTTCGGCCCCGTCCGACGAGTGTTGTACATGATCGTTATATAAATAGTTGTTTTTTTAAATTAAAAAACGACCGTTTATATTCATCTGGTACAATATTTGTTGGATTTGTCCTTGTATTGGACAAGTTATAAACGCAATAAGCATCTACATTTTGTATACTACTTCGTTTCAAAAGATTCACAAAATTTTGGTTCCATTTTCCCTTTTGTTTCCTGCGTACATGTGTACAGTGCAGGAAACAAAAGGGAAATGCTGCCGAAATTTTGTTGAATCGTTTGAAACGAAGTAATATACAATTGTAAATGTTTACTGTGTTTATAATGGGAAGTAGGATGCCTGACCATGTAAAAGAATTGCATTAAAAAAAGTGTCAAATTTAACTGTGTTGGGTTATGGATATTTAAGATTATTTATTTTAAATAACAACGATTGATTTTTTGTTATTTAAGTTAGATTTTATAAATTAAAATAATTTATATTCCAAGACTAAAATGGCGCGGTGGTTTCAAAATTTAATTTTGAACTTTGGAAAATTATATAAAATTCATTTTAAATCGGATTTGGACGAAACAAGAAATGCTAGGACCATTCTGAAATTTTTTTTCTAACGGATATAAGAATTTGAGATTTTAATTCATAATTTGTAAGTTACGACAAAATCAAAATTTCAGAAAAAAGCTATGGAATTAATATATAAAATACATATGGATCAAAACGCTATAGAATTAATATATTTTTAATATTAAAAATATATTCCTTAAAAATGAAAATATTGCAATATACGTGCGTTTTATTACCATAAGTACAAGTTTTTTTTGTAATTTGAATTCTTAAATAAATATTAATTTTTGGACTTATGACTGAATTTCTCAACTAGGAAAAATGATTGATTATTTTGTTGATCGGAGGAGTTGGATGTACCAAAGAAGAGGACAGAGAGGTTCAATAAAAGAAGATTTTTATAATGGTATAAATGTCTTTGTTGACTTTGCTTTAAGTAATAATGGAAGCGATCCTGAAATTCGTTGTCCGTGTAGCAAGTGTAAACATTTGAAATATTTGTTACCCGATGTTGTGAAAGTCCATTTGTGCAAAAACGGATTCGTACCCGAGTATTATTTTTGGGATCGTCATGGAGAAGTTGTATCAAATACTCCTGTTGAGACTGAGGTAGACAATCCTGTTGAAGAAAATGTTAGCACGACCCGTATTGAAAATATGGTGGAAGATGCAGCTCGATCTATGTTTCCTATGATTGCAGCCGACGACGACGATGGAAATGATGAAGAACCGAATATTGAAGCTAAGAAAATTTATGATTTGCTGGATAATGCTAAGAAACCTATTTGGGATGGTTGTACAAGCGACACTCAGCTATCGGTAATCGCGGAATACATTGCGATGAAATCTAAATACAACATCACCGAAGCTGGGTTCACAGCAATTGTACAAGCTGCAAAAAGGCACATGCCGCCGGATAATTTAATGTGTGAAAATCACTACGAAGTTAAAAAACTTATGTCGGCATTTGGTTTACCTTATCAAAAAATAGATACATGTGTAAAAGGATGTATGTTGTTTTGGAAAGATGACGTAAACCTTAGAAATTGTAAAATTTGTAATGAAGAAAGATATAAACCACGAAAAAAGAAGGGAAAGGAAGTTCCATATAAACGTATGCATTACTTACCTCTTACTCCAAGGCTTCAAAGATTATATGCATCTTCTGCAACTGCATCTCATATGAGATGGCATAAGGTGAGATCGGAGCAAGAAGGTACGTTGACCCATCCAGCCGATGGGGAAGCATGGAAGCATTTCGATAAAACTTATCCCAATTTTGCAGCGGAGAGTCGTAATGTCAGACTAGGATTATGTACGGATGGGTTTTCACCATTTTCTCAGTTTGGTTCTAAATACTCATCATGGCCCATTATCATCACACCTTATAATTTACCTCCATGGATGTGTATGAAAACACAATATATGTTTCTTACTGTTATTGTTCCTGGGCCCGATGATCCAGCACAAGGAATTGATGTTTATTTACAACCGTTAATTGAAGAATTAAAAACATTGTGGAACGAAGGAGTAGAAACGTACGATGTTTCAAAGAAGAAAAATTTTCGCATGTTTGCTTCTTTGTTGTGGACTATAAGTGATTTTCCTGCATATGCAATGCTTTCAGGATGGAGTACCGCTGGTCGTCTATCATGTCCATATTGCATGGAAGAGACACGAGCGTTTTCCTTACCGCATGGTAGGAAAATTTCATGGTTTGACTGTCATCGATGTTTTCTCCATGTAAATCATGTTTTTAGAGCAGACAAGAAAAACTTTTTGGTTAATAGAGTAGAAACCAGACAACCTCCAACGTTATGGACTAGCGAAGAAATATATGAAATGGTTCGAAATCATCCAAAGATATATCAAACTGGAGTTCAAACAGAAATTGAAGGCAAATCGATTTATCATAATTGGTGCAAACAGTCTATTTTTTGGGAGTTGCCGTATTGGAAACATCTTCTGCTTCGTCATAACATTGATGTGATGCATAATGAGAAAAATGTATTTGATAATGTGTTTAACACGATTTTGAATGTTAAAGGGAAAACTAAAGATGATTTGAAATCAAGGCGCGATATAGAAGAATTATGCAAACGTCCCGAGCTTCATATGAAACCTAATGACAGTAAAAAACCCAAAGCATGTTATGAATTAGATAATAATCAGGTTAACGTTGTTTTAAAATGGGTTGAAGGGTTACGATTTCCTGATGGGATTTCCTCAAACCTTCGTAGGTGTGTTGACTTCAAAAATGGTAAATTGAGCGGAATGAAAAGCCACGATTGTCATATTATGATGGAGCATCTATTCCCAGTTATGTTCAAAGAACTATTGCCGTTAAAAGTTTGGAAGGTAATAACGGAGCTTAGTTTGTTTTACAAAGAACTTTGTTCAACTACTTTGAAAGTGGAACGTTTACGTAAATTTGAGGTAGATATTCCAATATTGCTTTGCAAATTAGAGAAAATATTCCCACCAGGTTTTTTTAATGTAATGGAACATTTACCTGTTCACCTTCCAACTGAAGCACGATATCGAGGACCTGTCCAATATGGATGGATGTATCCATTCGAGAGGTAAACATAGACATATTAACGATTAATTTAATTGAATTTAAAACTATTAAATAATGTAAATTAATATTGCATAGGTACCTGAATCATTTGAAGAAAAAAGTGAGACAAAAAGCACGAGTTGAAGGTTCGATATGTAAATCTTACATCGAAGAAGAAGCTTCGTTCTTTTTCTCTCATTATTTCAGTGATCATGTGAATATATCATTTGAAAGTGTTCCAAGAAACGACGAAGGAGACGAACAAGAATCGTCTCAAACAGTTTTGTCTATTTTTAGACAACACGGTCGACCTTCTGGAAAATGTGTTGACGTCTGGCTAAATGATAAAGATGTTCATGTAGCTCACACTTATATTCTTCTAAATTGTTCTGAAGTTGCACCATTCGTTAGGTAATCTGAAATATCAATTACTGCATTTTTATTTCTACATCTTTACGTGTGTATAATCTAATGCAAAACACTATTTCTATTTACAGCGTTTATGAACGTGAACATCCAAATGGAGATATCAGTAAAGAATTTTCTGCTTGGTTTACAAATTATGTTTATGAACCCAAAAATTGTGTTGTTGATGAAGGGTTGAAACATCTTGCAATGGGACCAAAAAGATTGGTTAAGACATATCCAATATATTTTGTTAATGGATATAAATTTAACACAAAAGAATACGGTGCTGAAAAATCAACGAACAATACTGGTGTATTCGTTAAAGGCAGTGACGATCCTGAGAATCACATCAAAGATTTTTATGGCGTTTTAACACAAATTTTGCAATTGACATATTTCTCACGACCCGCAGAGGAGGTGTTTCTATTTAAATGCGATTGGTTTAGCAATGTTCCGGGTTCTGGGATTAATGTACATAAGGATTATAATCTGATTGAAATAAAGCATACATCGCGTTATTACAAGTATGATCCTTTTGTACTAGCCAAACAAGCATTACAGGTTTATTATGCTCCTTACCCGTCTCTAAAAAGAGATAAAGCAGATTGGTCGGCAGTTTTTAAAACAAAGGCCAGATTTACGTTTGATGGGAAGAATATTCCAGATGAAGGAGCCTATCAGGCAGAACTCGAACAGAACAATGAAATAATAATTGAAGATGATCATGCAGATTTCGGACCTCTAATCGATGAGGCAAATGCTTTGGTAGATGCGTTTGAGAGTGCGGAGGAAGATAGTATGCAATCAGAGGATGAATTTGAATCTGAAGAAGATGATGATTGATATAGATGATGATCGAGTACTATCTATCTATTGTAATGTAATTATGTAGTAAACCCAGCTTATTTTGCAATTCATGTAACTCTATTAAATTTTTAACTTTTATGATCGTTTTTAACATCTTTTGTGTCATATGCAGTTTTGCTTATTTATTTGTCTTAAATCTGCAATAATGTAAAAATGTTAATCTTTGGAATATGAGACCAAATCAAATACAGGTAAAAACAATTTCTCTTTTATGTCATTTTTTGCATCTTTTATGTCACTTATTTAGCAGCTTATATCGTTTGTTTAAGTTAGATTAGATCTTTGAAATAATTTGTATGTGACAGGTATGTCATCTAGAGGAAATTCGTCAGGCGAGGGTTCTGGATCGCATCCCCACGTGCGTCCAGTCGTGTCCTTAGTTCCTACGAGTACTGGGTAAAAATTAAACTTTATTTAGCATGTTTATTATTTTATACAGCACCCTTATATGTTTTTCACATTTAATGCAGGACTTTCGATTTTCAGCCTTCGAAGACTATTTTGACCGCTTCGACAGCAGCATATAAGGCAAGGATGTCGGGATTTTGGCCTAAGTGGGATTTGATACCACCTCACATTCAGGAGGTCATTTGGCAGGATGTGCTAGTAAGTATTTTCTTTTATATTTTTTGCAATATAATTTATGTTAATCGCTGAGATATACTGTACATATTGTACTACTAATGTTTGTTTAACGTGAAATACAGGCTGAGGTTGATATACAGACCGATGATTTGGCATTGGCTAGGACGTATTGGATGCAAAAGATGAGGAAAAACTATAAAGATGCCATATCAACAATGAAAAAAAATAGGAAAAAACCTACGTGGATGGGAGATAATGTTTGGAGTGGGTTTCTGAAGTATTGGGATAGTGATACAGCGAAGGTTAGTGTACTAATTTTTTTTTTAATAAATATTAAAATATTTAGACTGATAAATATAAAATTTTAAATGTGAAGGCGGAGTCACAAAGAAACAGCGCGAATAGGAATAAAAATCCAGTCACGCATAGAGGAGGATCCAAGTCATTCCAGCAGTATCGGCAGGAGTTGGTAATTTTTTTTAAATGCGACTTATTATGCTGTATATAGTTTTGAACATTTAATAATTGTGTTTAATAATCTAATTCAGGAGGCTGAGGGGCAGGGTCCAGTCTCCTATATGGATGTGTTCACACGTACGCATGCCATAGAGCATGTCGACTCAGACGGGAACATCACATACTCATGGCATGACGAGAAATCCAGGAAGAGTCACGTAAGATTTCATTTTATGTAGAAGTTTATGTAGTAATTGTTAAATTAATATAAAATACGATATCATGATATTAATTTTATATACATTCCTATTGGGCTTGCAGGAGAAGTTCATGGAGAAACGTCAGTTGCGTCTAGCTGAGACTGGAAAGGAGCAGCTTACTACAGACGAGGAGGACATTATCTTCCAGTCAGTGATGGATCCACAGACGCGTAACAGGCGATATGGATTTGGAAATCAAGTGGTAAAACATTTTTAGTTTAGTTTAATTTTTATGCGTTTTATTTTTATCTACAAAGCTTAAGCCTCAAGTTCTTTAATTTTGTGATAAATATATCTTTCATGATACCAATGTTGCGTGCATTCAATGTTATCATTTGAGAGATCAATAATTATTGCTGTAAATTAACTCGATGAATTGCATAGTTTACGGTATTAAATTATGCCATTTAAAGCATATCAAATTTCTTTAACACGTGATATCACACCTGTCATTAATTGTTGTTATAATTTAAAGCATATCAAATTTCTTTAACATTTGATACCAACAAGTAAGCATTAACTATGTTATTGTAATTTATAAAACGTTTTATAATCAGTGTTATGCGTTGGCTTGAAATAGGTTCATTTATGGTCTTATTTACCATAATAGTTAAAAGAGGATATAGAATGTAATGATATAGTCGATAACCTTTTTATGTCAACGAAGATTATAATGTATTACTCCGAACTCTTTAATCACATATTTTTACGCCATGCAGATTATTAAAATAATTGTAAATGAGTAAAAGAATTTTAAATAATTGTTACAGTCCACCAGTCAGCAGGCACGGGCCAGACATGCTAGAGAAGCTATGGATGCCGCAGAGATCGAGGACTTGAGAGCTAGGGTGGCACAGCTTGAGGAACAGAATCGCCGCCAAGCCATTGAGATGACTCAGATAGTGGATCGACGCATAGCAGAGTTCGAGCGGCAGTATGGACGCTTTCCTTCATCAGCTGGCTCTGCAGAGGAGGACGACCAGTGATGTTGCTTGTTAGGTATGTTTTTTTAGTTTGACATATGTACATATATGACTAGAGATGCGCTATATATATATGGGGGTGTATGACTGAACATTGGTTGACATTTCGTATGTATTTTGATGGTAGACAAGATGTGGTGGATTGATGTAGTAAATGTGATGTATTATATAGTGTGCAATCGTAGAAGTGTTATGTTTTATATGTTTTTTTATCGTTTTTATGAATTTTTGGTTGAATTGGTTTGGTTTTGATGATTTTTTGGTTGAAATGGTGTGGTTTTGATGGTTTGTGTATGAAATGTTGTGATGGAGTTAAAGACCGACGGTCTGAATTAATGAATTGAGTGGAATGTGGGTTTGATGGTTAAATAGCAGCTGTAATATAAAAAAAAAGCAGCAGTATTTCCGACGGCTTCCGACGGCTTCCGACGGCTTACTGGTTCAAATATTTATAACGGTTTCCGACGGCTTGCGACGGCTTCCAGGCAAACGTCTCTAACGGTTTCCGACGGTTTCCGACGGCCGTCGAAAGCCGTCGGAAATTGACGATAACCGTAGGAAAATTATTCGACAACAGCCGTCGAAAACCGTCGGAAACACTGTGTGCCGACGCCTTTAATAGCGACGGGGATATCCGACGGCTTCCGACCATTTCCGACGGCCGCCGACGGTTTTCAGCCGTCGGAAATCCGTATTATTCTTGTAGTGATTAGATATTAGTTGCCAAATACATTGACTAATAATACATATGTATATTCTTATTCCAAACACAAAACATACATCATTTAACTTATAATAGCTAATGCTTTTAATACATTTATAATAATATGGTAGTACAATATATATATTACCATAACAATGCATTTAATGCATATATTATAAAAATAACGAAAATAACCATTATACGGTCTAAATATATGAACCAAATAAATAAATATTACTTAAATCAACATAATAAAATTTGGATCTAGCTACAGTATTGATCAACGACAAAACCGAAATAAACAACTTATAGTTGTACTACATTCCCAATAATCGTATTTTCTAAAATACCATATATATGCATAATGTCAAATCGAGAATTTAGTAAAAGTGCATAATTATAGAACCAATATTTTACATTCTTTAATATGAATAACTCCATAAACTTGCAGATCTATACATAAAATTCACAACATAAAAATTACATATTTTAGGTTCAAATTATACAACTCATATAAAAATCTTTTAGATATTTCTTTTTATATCAAAATTATCTCTTACCATTATAGAAACTGCAGGTTCTAAATTTTCCATTTTTATAACAAAAATTGCTTCTGCATACACTTCAGGTGTGCTAAATTAAGATCAATATTCAAATCTTAGCTTGTGATCTTCGAGATGCATGTTTTTTTTAGTCATTAAATTTGCATTATCATCTTTGATAATTGAAAATATTTCAATAAATTTTTTTTATAGACATATCAAAATATAATATCGCTTCTGGGACCATAAACACTATTTAGGAAAAATTTATTAAAAAAATTTCTACAAATATTTTATCATCTTTAATTGTAGAAATCTCTTCTGGAGATATTTTTATTATTTCAAATAAACAAATCTCTTCTAGAGATATCTTACCATTTCCAAATATACAAATATCCTCTAAAGATATTTTTTTACCCCCGCTTCTGGGATGAACTTATCTCCTCCAGCGATAAATATATACAAACTATTGAAATGTCATATCAATATACAAAAATACATATCAAACCTTAAATACAGTAACAAAATTAGGTGCATTAAATAAAAATAAGATTCAAGAGAGAAATGAAATCACTACTTCTGGAGTGTATGATATCCCTTCAGGAAAGGGAACATATCTTTTATTTATTTAATTGCAGTGCAACAATTTTTTTTCCTAACATCTCTTCTATGATGTTGGATTTGCTACATAAAATTAAATCTCTAAAATATCTCTTCAAGAGATTAATATTCATACTATATCTTCAGGATATTCAGTTAATATAAACTGTACATGAAAGATGTCAGTTACATGAAATTTAGGGCCCACCATGCCAAATTAATATGTAATATGGAGAAGAAGGGTGTTGGGGGAAATAATTAACTTGTTACTTCTATGGTTGATGTCAATTTGTATGGATATGGATTGTTCTCGTGTTTATTTTCTTTCTTCCGTAGGTTGTTCTGTGGTTTAAATTTTGATATTCGTTTTTTGAGAATGAGTCCTATAAGTAGTCGCCTACTTGTTTGTATGTATAGGAGTATTTGCCTGGAGGCACTCCTTGCTTCAGTAACGAGGATGTTCAAATCACTTTGTGCCCTTGGTATTTTCCAAGGAATCTCCTTAGCGATATTGATGTTATGCTTGCTCCGTATAGGGAGCCATCTGTACAACGTTTGAAGGAACAAATAGGTATGTTGGAGGCTTAGATAAAGCAAAAGGACAGAGACATTCTCGAAGTGAAGAGGGACATAAAGACAAATCCTTTTATTGATTTTGAGAGGGAAAAGGATGAACTCCCATGCCAAGTTATTGGGTTAGAGGCAGAACGTGATGGTGTATTGACAAAATGTAGAGAATGGGAATCTATCTTTGGACGTACCCCTGAAACATCCACTGCAGATGTTTTATGGGTTTCGAGGAGATCCGGATCTCCCTAGCTTGAGATAAGGGACTTTCCTCTTGGGATGGATTACGCTCTTACCGCTAGGTGGCATACACAGGTTAAGGCCAATATGAAAGGTTTCTATGCCGGAAAAATCCCTGAGGACAATCTTCGTCGTAATGGTTTTTATACTCCCAAAATTAAGAGACTGAAAAAGGAGAGAAGTTTCTACATAAAGATGCTCTTGAATTGGAGAAAGAAAACAAAAATATTCACAGAATGGGTAAGGTTTTCAACTGAGCTCTAAAGTGGCAACCTAAACCCTCGGATGATCCACGCGTGGCTACAGAAAAGATGCGAAAAATTGATGGACTTTTGCACGCTGCAATCCATCATTCTGTGACTTCCTCCTTGTCCCGCGAATAAGAATCAACTAATAGAGGATCGGGCTGCTGTTCATGTAGGAGTTTCGGTGTCGTGATATAGTTGTTGTTTTTTTGAAGATATATTTATCTTATAAGCCTTGTATCCCACAAACCTCCTTGTAATCGATTATGCGATGTATGGAGCATTCGGTATTTTGCTAGTTAAATGTAATATTTCATAGTGATGGCATTTATAAAAGTATTACTTAACACATAATCGCATGTTTCACGTGTAAACGTTTTTCTTTGGTTATGGTGACGTCATGGCAGGATGTACATCTCCGGCGTACTTTGTCAAAAATATGTCTTACAGTCTAGAGTGTCACGCGTTCTTGGTAGGGTTGATAGCACTAAGGTGCATTAAATGTGAAACGCCTATGCCGTTTAATTTGTGCTTCGTATGTTAATGCAAACATTTGATATACTCGACTAATGGATCGATGTATACATAAATTAAGAAACACTTTCCTGAGCAAGCGAGAGAACCATATGTTTGCACCTAATGCTGGCGAAGATGCGCTTCCAAATCCAATCCGAGTTGGGGGTGGAAGGTATGACTGGCTCCTTGTTCCCCTCTAAAAATTTGAACAACTCTCGACCCGGATGCTTTGTGATGAAACTAAACTGTACATCCAGTTATGATTTGCATCCGAGCTTGTCGTCGAGATAAGGCTAGGCGGCTTCTTCCAATATTCGTAAGGAACTAGATTAGCCTAGATTCGGGTATTAAAGATGGTAGACCAGAGATCTCCTTTTGGCATTAACCAGAAGTTCCGGACCACCTTTTATTTGGGTAATTGAATACTGAAGACTGGGAATCCCTTCCGGTATTTGGATTGAAGGCCGGAAATCCCCTCTGGTATCAAATAGATGTAGACCGGAACCTCCCCCGACATTTTTGGATTGAAGACCGGAAATTCCTTCCAGCATTGAATATATGAAGGACAGGAAACTCCTCCCGTATTTTTGGATAGGAGACCGGAAATCCCTTCTGGCATTAAATAGATGTAAGACCGGAACCTCCTCTGGAATTTTTGGATTGAAGGCCGGAAATCCCTTCCGGTATTAAATAGATGTAAGACCGAAACCTCCTCCGGCATTTTTGGATTGAAGACCGGAAGTCCCTTCCGGAATTAAATAGATGCAGACCAAAACCTCCTTCGACATTTTTATTTTTGGATTGAAGACCGAAAATCCCTTCTAGCATTAAATAGATGTAGATTGGAACCTTCTCCGACATTTTTGGATTGAAGACCGGAAATCCCTTCCGGCATTAAATAGATGTGGACCGGAACCTCATCCGTCATTTTTGGATTGAAGACCAAAAATTCCTTCCGACGTTAAATAGATGTAAACCGGAACCCCCTTCGGCATTTTTGGATTGAAGGCCGGAAATCCCTTCTGGCATTAAATAGATGTAGACCTAACCCTCCTCCGGTATTTTCTGATCGACGGCCGAAAATTCCTTTCGGCTTTGATTTATGAAGCAGAGGTTGTACATGCTTCTTGATCCACTCTCTGGGCTTTCGGTGTCAATGCAGAGGATGTACGTGCTTTGTTGGCCACTCTCTGGGCCTGTTCATTCGGTGCACTTGGCTAGCTTATCCACAAGCAGGCCTCAAGGACTTACCCGTCCTCCCTCCAGGAGGCGCCTTAACCTGACCATCGTAGGTAGTGATAAGGGCTTAGAATCTTAGATGGGACCATCGTAGGCACAAAACTAAGGTTTACTCTTTTAACGCTCTATACGGACCATCGTAGGAATTGATAGAGGCTTACACGCCACCCCCCTCCGAGGGGTGCCCTACCCAGACCATCGTAGGTGGTTATAGGGGTTAGTGTTCCCTTCTGCGGGTAACGCGAAACATAAGCAGAGATAGCACGTGCTCTTCTGCGAGTAGAGGTAGGACGTGCTTAGTTCTAGCAGAGGCGTGGCGTAATCTTCTGTGAGCTGAGGCTGGGCGTGCTAATTTTAGACGCACCACCACGACCATTGCTGGTGTGAAACGGCAGCTTATGTTTGTGATGCTTTAACCTAGACCCCTTTAATTTGGGCATGGAGAAAGACTAACACACCCTCCCACTTCGGGGGATGCCTTGCCCGGGCCACCCTGATGGCGAAAAGGGATTTGATCCATTTATGGTTTGACCCCTTTTGGGATTCTTCAAACTTCAGATGGGGGGAGGGGAGTTTCCAAACCCTCTGTCGTATTTGATAATCCTTTTCCTAAGGATTTTTATTGAACCTAAACAATCTTGTTACAAAACTCTCTTAATTGGTCTTGGTAGATGAATTTGATGATCCTCTCCGTAAGGATTCTGCAGCAATTGATATCATGTCCATTCCTCATGTGGTAATGACAATAGGGTCCTCCTACTTTTCTTTCGTATCTGGGCTTTTTCTTCGCAGATGGCCAATAGTTGAGTTTGTGTTTGGTTAGGAAATAGATATTCTCCATCGAGGTGGTAAAGTAATATTCCTTGAGTAATCTCCCTGTGAACTTCTTTTCTAGTCGCTAGGGATTAATCCTTTTACGGTCTAATCCTGTCGTTTTCTCTACATCTCTGTTCCTACCTCCAGAGGCATACTGAGATTGAGAGGTCATACCCTCGGACCATTTTTTGGTGAAGTGGTCGAAATCGTTCATTATTTCTTGTTCAAACGTTGTTCCTCTGACCTGTTGGTAGAGACTTTCCTTTAGGTAAGAGAAGACGCTAGTATTCTCTGATGTGGAATCACTTGGAAGAGGTGTCACGGTTGGTCCTATATAGGAAAAGCCATTATCCTTAGTGTCGCGAACCTATTGTCCTATTTTTCTTTTCCTCATTATTAATTGCAAGGATTCTGCTCTCAACCTTTGCTCCGCTATTGCTTCTGGGTTGGTGGTTTTTGACTTATCTATTTGAAATTCCGAACACTTTTGTCGGAACCTCTTACTCATAACTTTGCTTCTTCAAAGCCTTACTCCAATCCGGGGTGGAACAGATTAGGTAGATATGTGGATGGGTTAACCAAAGAATCGGATGTTCAGGGCCTCCTTCTAACGCCAAAATGTTAACGATATTTTTCGCTAACACCGAAGATATGTCAATGGGACTGGATTTGAGCAAAATACTAGGTCGTTCAACCTTCATAAGTTGAATCAGACCTCCACTCCTTGGTATCAAGATCTAGGGTAAAAGATTCACTACAAAACACCAAGAGGGGTCTAAACTCATGAAAAGAGGTTTTTCTTCGGGTCAGTGGAAAGGTTTGGATGAGAATCCATGTCTACCTGGAAAACAAACAATAAATCATAGTAATAATGATTAAAAACAAGATGACAAACTCGTAGAATGATATTCTGTACGTAGATTTAATTTTTATTTATTTATGATTTGGAGTACATGAGCAGAACGGAAGAAATTCTCCATTTCCTCACTGTCTTAAAAGAAAAAGGAGAGTACAAGAAGAATGGAAGAAAAGATCCCCCCTTCAGTGTGACCCCTATGATTCTATTATAGGTGGTTTGCTGCCCCTTTTGCTATTGGGCCGATAGTCAAACAAGGGCCTCTGTCGGTAGCTTTTCTCCTGGGTTTCGGATGTTCTTGCTTTCGGGCGCTTTGTTGTATTAATTTCAGCTTCCGTAGGGAAGGTCCCGGCAAGTTGTAAGATTTTTTGAGATAGGAGGGGGTTTGTTGTTATGGAGGCCCCTCGGAAGATATCAGGAGCCTCTGGTTGCATGTTTAATTTTTGGTCATAGACTCCTAAGTATAGGCCTTCGGTTTTCCCGTGAGTACTTAGAGGAGCTTGTCCTCTTTATGTACGTGGGTAGCTGCTGGTTCGGAACCACTGTTAGTGTCTGTGCTAAGCAAATTAGTGGGGATAGCCCGTGTCCCTTCTGAGGTTCCAATCTGCCGTCCGGCGGGATTTCCAAGTGTGGCCTGATTCTTCAGAAGGCGGCTCTAGGTGATTTATCTGATGTTTATCAACATGACCTTTCGGTGTTTAAACAGTAGATGTTTCAGAAATTGGTTCGAGATGACTATCGCAAGCCTCTGGCTTGATGCTTTTGGCCTTTTTTAATCTCCTAACGTGTTAGTATTTAAGCAGGTTTATACTGGAGGCCCTTTCGAGTTCTAGCCGATGGAGCTCTTACCTTCATCTTTCTTGGCTTCTGACCTAGATGGCCTCTCGCTGTCAATTTCCCCGACCGGGTTGGCGTTGTTGGAAGGACTCTGCCAGCTCGACCCAGTTGGATAGACCCTGCTAATTAGACCTTTTAGCTTCTGAGGTCCTTTCCCTTCGGTAGATCTCGGCTGATCATGTTACTTTCGGAACTTTTCTCCTTATTGCTGACTTCCCTTAGTGTTTGATTTTTCTTTCTGAAGAGTTCTCATGTGCTTGCGATCGTCCAATACTCCTTCATCGCCGCCTATTTCGGTGTTAATTTTTTGGTAGTAACATTAACCATCACGGAATGAGACTTATCGTCCATCCAGGTATATGAGGTGTTACCCTCCTCGACGGTCCATTGGACAGCGTGAGTCTGTGTAAACACCTCAGCAAATGTAGGCTCCCGATGGAGAGTCGACATCTGAAACGATACAATATTTTTTTTTTGAATTTATCAATACGATTTAAAAAAACTTTAGAACTATCTGTAAATGTGATTTATCGTTCGTACCAATTCGCAACGGTGTTGTGAGAAGGATTTAGACCTACCCTAATGCAAAGCAGGATTTTTGTGTCTGTTTGCCCATTTTCGCTCTGAAATCTCCTGTATATTTAATCATACGATTAATTGATTGATATACAAAATAGAAATTAAAAGTAAGCTTAATTAACTTAACCTCACTGTATCCGTGGCCCACAGTTACTTGAAACCGCCCCAGACCTCCTCGTTCATCCATGAAGGCCTCTTTCCCGTAGTTTTTGCCTTGTATATGTTGCCTTTATAATTTGTTCTCATCCTTCAGTTCCATGCGGTGAGGAAAAGATCCATATCTTCATCTCTGACCCGTACGACAACCTATAAATTAACAAACAAATTGTAAAACATACTTTATATAATTTTGTAAATGAGAAATATATTTATACTTACAAGAACCTCTGCAAGGTTGGCATTCCTAATCTGCATAGGAGTATCATCCCAGTGGGTCCACGCCTGTGTTAACCTGGCGATATATGTTGATCTAAACAGAGATAAAACAAGCTCTCCATGAATAATCTGAAACCTCCTGCATGAAGTACGATATTAGCATTTAATAGGTTTTGAATACTAAACATTTATGAAATTAAAAACTTACCCTACGGTCTTGGCACGAGATCTATGACCGGATCCAAATCCGGTGTTGTACCGATCGCACTTGCTTCTGAACTATCAGTAGGTCGACGTCTAGGAGGCATATCTGTCACAAACATATTATTTCGTATAATAATAACACACATATCATTAAGCACATCCATTATCAAATAAATTCATGTAGTATATATTATTATAAGTCCATTTGGGACTAAAGCTTTTACGCACCACACTATCATATCTCGACAGTACATCACTTCTCTTCTGCACACCCCTTCTGTATAAGCAGTGCTACACTTCTCTTCTCAATAGTATTTCATTTCAGATTTCTCAACTAAATAATAAACTTTAAAACTTATCTTTCTAAAAATTCCTATTTTATTTTCTTAAAGTTTTCCTTCTATTTTAATTAATAAATCATTATAGTTCAAACTATCGCACAACGATTTTTAAAGAAAATTGATTTTGACAATACGGAACTACAATCCAGTAGATTCATAAGATTCTTGTTTCGTAGATTTTCGACCTACATTTTATCGTATACACTCATTCAAAGTTCAAATTGTAAAATTACGAACTGCAGTTGTGCGTTTTGTTCATTTTAATTATATTCAATTTAAAATTTATTTAATTTATAACGTAGACATCAATAGTGATTTAATTGTCAATACGGTATAAATTAGCACAACACAACATAAATTTATCACGATATAAATTCTTAACTATAAATATATTTTTCTAATAATTCCTATTTCATTTTCTTAAAATAATTCGTTGTAGTTAAAAACTACCACACCGCGATTTTTAAAGAAATTTGATTTCGACATAATTCAAAATCTACTTGATGAAATCAAAGAAAAAAATTTATTACAAAACCTCAATTCAGCAGATTCAGAAGATTCTTATTTCCGATAATTTTGACCTATATTTTATCAGATATACTCATTCAAAGTTCAAACTATAAAATTACAAACTGCCGCTGTGCAACGGGTTCGTTTTAATTATATTCAATTTATAATTTATTTAATTAATACTATAAAAATAATGGTGCATATTCTTCTTATTTTACTTGGAATTTAACATTAGCACCAAACTGTTTTCAAAAAATTTGTCATTACAATGACACGATTTTGTAGGTTCGCGGGTTTATTTAGTTAGGTAACGACTAGCGACGACCTTTTTTTAATAGTAACCAGTCGTCACAAGCATTCGTAACTAATCAGACCGTTTTTTATAGTGAAATCTTACCAACTTTATATGAATTTTTCCCCAGCTATTTCAAAAAGAAAAATAGATTATTATTTTAATGTTGTAAGTTACTAAATATACTCACGTACACAAGAACAAATAAAACTTGCATGCGTAATTTATTATAAACTAGTTTTTGAGAATGGCTAAAAAAAATACTTATGAACCGAAAATAATACCGAGCTTGTCATATGGGTAATTCTGCAGTTAATTTTATAATAAAACCTGCTTGGAAATAAAAGATGTTTTTCTTTTCTTTTTCAGACTTGTTAAACTCTACTATGATTAGTTACTTGTTTAATAAAATGTTTGGTAGAAAAAACATACAAAGATGGTTTAATTTTTGATAGTTATTAAAAGATGTTATAATCCTGAGAAATTTGTTATAGTATAAAAAAGCCATTATTTTGATTATTCTTAATCAAGATGTACCAAGACTAGGTTTTGATGTATCCATTTAGACTAGAGTACATATTATTCTCCAAATGTTAGATAATGTATGAGATCTGACTCATGAGGGGCACGCTTAGCTTATGTACTAATAATTATCGAACAACTATGGAATAATTCATTAATTAGTTTATTGTCGGTTAATACTAAGGTCAAAAGGAAAATATCGAAGTGACAATATACTATCCTATTGATCTAAGAATGCTACTAGGCTTCAATATGGAAACTCCCCTTTGATTAATAACAATATCATGGCATGACATCCTACAAATAGCTATAGTTAGGTTAACTGGAATCATTGGAAGTGAAACATAATTCAATAAAGAATTCGTCCCTTCACTTATATAAAGTAACTATTACCGTCAACTAAAAATCAAAGTCACTACCCCAAGCATTTCAGTTAATAATAATTGTTATTAATGAACTAAGAATTTTATGTTTGGACTATGAAGTTAGTTGTCGATGATATTCAAAGTTTGTCCATTACCGACTTCCATAAGTCCTACCCTGACATAGCTTTGACAACGAAAATTGATGTAAATAATTGTTACTGCTCGGTAAATCTTGTATTAAGTGAAATATAATTTTACCAAAGTAATATAGCAATAAATTTACCATAATGTCACATACTAGCTACCGTAACACGTGAACGTTAATATTATTGGAACAAAGCCAGCTCACATCAGATGTGATGAGTGAATTTCAAAAAAAAATACTCTATTGGATCATTGTTAGGTCTATTAAATCTAATTTATTTATGTTAACTCGCCATTTGGCAAGGCCATTACCTTATAAACTACTACGGACAGAGCCAATCAGGGCTTGAGCATGAGCGTGGACAAGCATGGATATTGCTAGCTCAACCCCCGGTTCGATCACCTTTAGGCTCGTCTAAGCCCAGCAACATCATAAGCATACGTGGGACGAACAGAAGGCTATATGGGAACTGGATCTAACATAATCCAGATCTAATTTAATTCGAATCTAACAGAGCCCTGAGTCTAATGGAATTCGGATCTAATAGAGCCTCAAATCTAATGAAATCCGAATCTAACAGAGCTCCAGATCTAACAGAGCCTCGGATCTAATGGAATTTGGATCAAATGAAGCCCGGTTCAAGTGGAATCCGGATCAAACGAAGCCTGAATCGAATGGAATCTGATCCGAAAAGGGACAGTTACTACCACTCCTCCCATTATCTCTTGCTAACCCGGATCTCGTGCTACATGTCCATCAATCGACCCAACAACTTCCCGTAGTATGTTGTAACTGCCTTGTAATGGTGTCCACTACGTCCCACTTTTTCCTGATTGAATGCCACGTGTCCCGTTCAATCCGGGCACCTACTAGAACTATAAATGCAGCTTTTCAAAGAGAATGAAGAGGACTATTTTGGGCACAACAAGCTCTGGATTACTCAGCCATGGTTGTCAACCACTTTTATCTCAAAACATTAGTTTTATTCATGATTATAATTTGAGATAATCAACAAAAAGAGTATTATATTGGAGATTCTGACAATCTCGTTCATTGTATCTTTAATTTTCTAATATTATGAAGAGAATTATCAAGTGGATGTCTGCTCCTTAACGCCGAAACGCTATAAATTGTTGTTGTACTGTTTTTTCTTACTTTTTTTTAGTTATTTCTTCGTATTCCATGATCTACATACAATTCTTGGTTGTTTGTGCCATTTTTTGGTCTAACGGTTTGGTGCTTTCATTGAGAAATAAAGATTTCTCGACATCTTGGAGTTTTACCCAATGGTTGGATCTCTAAGTCCAAAGGAAAATTCCTATAATTTTTGCATGTTCAACAATTCCAGTATGTCTATAAATTTCGTGACAATGGTGGTTACCGAATGTCAAAGCCTCCTCCAGGCCTTCGAATGAAAATGCACAACGAGGCACAGACCAAAGACGAAGTCTAATATTTGCTCGAATTATCGGTTCGACATTAACTTAAGAAGGCAAGGTTGCTTCCACGACTTCTTCAGCAGGCCAGACACCAAATTCAGATCGAACTTCCTCCGGATGAACACACTCCGGATCGAACGTGCCTTCGGATCGGATGTGCCTCCAGATCGAACAGGAACAATATCGAATCGCATATGTCCACCGAACTAGCTTTACCAATCTAAACCACTAGCCATATCTGGACTCCTGCATATCGATCCGAGATAGGGTCATTTCTTTAAAATAACATTTTTCGGGTACGACCAAGATTTGAAGAAAGGTTTTTTTTGGGGGGGGGCAGAAGTACCTGAACCTGTGCCGCAGCACAGCGACCCACATTGGTCGTCCAGATTTTACGATTGGGATTCGGCGGTTAGTCCAACAATATCAACAATAAAATGGTGACAACTGAGATTCTTCCTAGAGCCACAGCCTATTCACTGGCATTATCCAATATGGGGAGTTCCGGTACATATTCAACATGCTAACCATGATAGCATATGCGAGAAGTATTGCGTCCTCATGGCCTCTTTTTTAAGGATTTCGATGGTGAATAAACTTTACTAATGCAGCAAACGCTATCCTGAAATGAGTGGTGACCACCTAGTTTACACGACTTAAACCTGTCCAACCGACCAAGTATCAAATGACATTGATATGGAGCAGTCCATACCCGATTCCGAAGATGACCTAGACGACAAGCGTGATAATGATTTTCAATTGCGGGATACTGGAAAGCGACCAAGGGTCCCAATATTCCAAATCTACACTTCACTCATATGTCATGATGAAGAGCATATGTCTTGCAATTTACTCCCCGAGGAACCTAGCTGACCTTTGAAATGACCATTTTCATTCAACCACGCTGATGACGATCGGTTTCCACCTAAGGAGTGTTAAAGCAACATAACTAGGTGCCCAGAGCCGGGTACCAGTCAAACCTCCACAGGCTATGATCAGACTATGGATCCTTACCAAGATGATAACAACTTCGCTGCTCATCAGCCAACATGCTACCTCATCCCAAAGATGAGAGCTCGAGATCAAAGCAAATATGAATCAGCCGTCTGCTCTCTAATTCGTGCCTTTGTAATGACAAAACATACGAACATCACTTAAAGTCTAACAAACCAGGCTACTATATTCAGTCTTACCCAATCAAAGCCTAAAACCATTCCATATGAGGGGGTCGATTGAATTCCTTCGCAAGAACTTTGACGTGTTTGCGTGGACCAAGCTGACATGTGTGGGATATCTTCATCCATCATGACTCGTTCGTAATGTTGACCCGAAGTATGTCTCGGTGAAACAGAAAAGGCATATGTTTGGCCTGGAGAGGTCAACAGCTTTGAAAGAAGAGATCGAAAGACTAAAGAATAATGGGTTCATCTGAGACACAATCTATCCCAAGTGGATATCAAACCCAGTTCTTGTGAAGAAGGCCAACGGGAAGTGGTGAACTTGCATCAACTTTTCTGATTTAAATAAGGCATCCCCCAAAGACAATTTTCCACTCCCTACGATTGATCAGCTTGTCGACTCAATAGTTGGGCACATACTCCTTTGTTTCATGGATGCTTATTTCGAATATAACCAGATCATGATGCACGTCCTAGGTCAAGAAAATACCAGGTCATGAAAAATCTCAAACCATATTGTAATGTGGTAGTGTCGTTTGGACAAAAAATAAAAAAACGTTGGGGCAACATATCTGCAATTGGCCCACCGCTTAACTCATGATCAATTCGGAAAGATGATATAAGTATATGTAGATGACATGATGGTGAAGTCAAAGCAATCAATCAATCATGTTCGGGACTTGGCAGAGATGCTTGGTGCTCTCAGCGGATATGAGATTAAGCTCAACCCTTTGAAATGCTCTTTTGGCGTTGCGTTAGGGAAATTTTTTAGGTTTCATCGTCAACTCTCGAAGCATTGAAATCAACCTTGAGCAGATAGCGACTATTGGAGGCATCCAAGAACCCCAAAGGATCAAAGATGTTCAGGATTTGGCTGGGAAGGTGGTAGCATTTGGCAGATTCGTATCTAGGAATACTGAAAAGTGCTTACCCTTCTTTAAGTTGATCATGCAGGGTAAGCATAATTTCGCTTGGAACCATTCCAAAATCTCTTGGATCACATGGAGAGACTTCATATCCTATCAAATCCCATTGATTTTGAAAACTTATTTGTGTACTTGCAGTATCCCCACATGCAATCAGTTCAGCCCTAGTTCACGGAGAAGACCGTTGTTGCTACGACAGGCCCTACAACGACCTAAGGCGTATTGAAGTTTATTTAAATGGGACATCAAACTGGAATAGTTCACCATTACTTGTTCTCCTATGAAGTTCATCCTGGGATAAACATTGACACATCTCATTGTTAAGTTCACTACAACGAATAATGCCTATAAAGCAGTAGTTGACCAACTATATGATGGAAGATGTATATGAATGAGACTTTGACAAACAATATTCTGGTATTAGATTGTGAAGATTCATAATTCGACTCCATTCATGGACCCTCTAATGATTGACTCATGCCCCAAATGCGGGAGCATCTCAGAAATCTGAGCATGGAATACTCATGATTCCATCATATAATCCAAAGTTGATACATCTAGGGGTGAGCGTTCGGTTGGTTCGGTTTGTTTGGAGCTAAAAAACTTAAACCGAATTGGAACCGAAATTTTTCCAAACCGAACCGAACCGAATTAATTTCGGTTAATTCGGTCAGTAACCGATTTAACCGTACTTGAAGGATGCATTATTTTTCAAATGATAAATTCACTTAAGGTAAACATAAATTAATGTTTGGAGAAATTTTACATAGTAAAATTTATGTTTATGATAAGATTTGATCTATTTGCAACAAATATCTTTGTATTATATAGCTAAACTAATTATATAAAGTACTATAATATTGTAAAATTAGTTAATAAATTAAAAATTCGGTTAAACCTATAACCATAAAAATTATTTTCAAACCGAATTCAAACCGATTTAGTTTTAAAACCGAACCGAACCGACCGAAATGAACCGGTTTGGTCGGTTAATCCGGTTCGAACCGAATATTGCTCACCCCTAGATACATCATAGCCTTGCATGATCGTACTTGTACCTGAAGTATGGTCTACTTCCTCAGTCTTGACCGAAATTTGGAAAGGTAAAGGTTTAAAATATTTAAGCTTGGAAAGGCCATCACCCTATGAGCTACCACGGACAAAGCCAGTCAAGGATTGAGCATGGGCCTGGACAAGATTGGACATCGCTAGCTCAACCCCCAGTTCAATCAGCTTTGGGTTTGTCTAAGCCTAACAACATCAAAAGCATACCTGGAACAGAGAGAAGGATACATGGAAACCAGATCTAATGGAAAATGGTCCAAACAGATCCCCAGATCTAATGGAATCCGGGTCTGACAGAGCCCCGGATCAAACGGAATCCCAATTTAAAAGAGCCTCGGACTTAACAGAGCCTCGGATCTAGTGGAGCTCAGATCTAGTGGAATCTGGATCTAATGAAGCACGGTTCGAATGGATTCTGCATCGAACGAAGCCTGGATCGAATGGAATACGATATGCATGCTAGCCTATCCGAAAAGGGATAGTTACTACCACTCCTCCCACCACCCCCTGCTAACCGGGATCTCGCTCCACTTGTCCATCAACCAGCCTACAACTTCTCAAAGTGCGTTGTAAATGCCCTGTAATCATGCCCACTATGTCCTACTTTCCTGGAACAAACGCAATGTGTCCCGTTCGATCCAAGCACCTACCAGACCTATAAGTACAGAGTTTCAAAAAGAACGAAGAGGACTTTTTTGGGAGCAATAAGCTTTGCACAACTCAGCCATAGCTTCCAACCACTTTCATTTCGAAATATTAGTTTTACTCATGATTGTACTTCGAGATAATTAATAGAAAGAGTGTTGTATTAGATATTTTGTCAATCTCGTTCATTGTACCTTCACTTGTCTGATGTTATGAAGGGAATTATGAAGTGTATTTAGGCTCATTAACGCCGAACAACTATAAATTGCTGTTGTATTATGTTTTCTTACCTTTTTTAGTCATTTCTTCATAATCCACGCTCTATATACGATTTTTGGTTGTTTGTGCCAGTTTTTGGTCTAGCATTTAGAACACTTCCAAATTTATTTCAAATAAAACCATGTATTTTAGTTAAATTTGAATATTTTGTATTATAATTTTAATTTGTTAGATATAATTTATAAGCATTTATCATATACATACTATGCAGTTAAAGCTCGGCTATATCCCCATTATAGCCCATAGCCCTCTTCAACTGCTAAGGTATTTCAATTTAGCGCTGATGAATAATAGATCCGCTTTTAGCCCCGTTATTTTCGCTGCATCTACAAAATAAAAGGTTTTTAGCGTTCACTATAGCAATATTAATATATAGAGCTTGATTTGACTAGTTTTCTTTCTAGCTATGCAATCAAGAAATGAATTGGAATTTGGTTATTCATTTTAATCAATGATAATTGAATTTAATTATTTATTGTAGTTATTGAAACTTAGTAATCAATTTGATATATGATGCTTTAGTCCTTATCTCATATTTGAACCAATGAGATTCTGATTTTATTGGTCTATTTTTATTTACTTTTAAAAAGTTAATTGAATTGAATTAATGAAATGAATAAAAAATAATCACATTGATTGAATAATAAGGATTTTAAGAATTATTAGCTAATTTATAAAAGGTTTCTAAAACTTAATTAATTTAACAAGGGTTTGTAAATAATCAATTTATTTATTTTGGAAGGCCACAAACATAATTACTATCTTTTTGGATAATTAATACCGTTTTAAGATTTATAAACAATTTATGTATCAGGTTTATCTTCTATCGGAGGATATTAAAATGGGTTTTTAAATTATTAAAGGAGTTTTATGAATTGTCCTTTAGGATAATAAATATTTTTTTAAGTATATTAAAGCATTTAAATTGGATTTATTATCCTTTTTGGATAAATAATATCGTTAAGATCAAATAAATGATAGTTCTAAATAAGAATGTCCTTTTTAGATAGAAATGGTTTGAAATTGAATATAAGTGTTAAATGTGTTGAGCTTTATCGAAATCGATGTTTTAATTTAACATTGGTTTCAACTGTTCTTTTGAATACACTTAGAAAAATAATTATCTCTTTAAAACTAATATTTTAAAGAGTATTGTTATAAATGTTTTCGTTTAAATATCTGAAATGTGAAAACCAAGCATAAGTTCCAGTTTTGAAGTTTAGTTATTTACTGTAACACTCCTCTTGAAAAGATAACATAAAGATCTTTTACCACAGTGGTTAGTGCGTAATGTCGCTTTCCGAGAGGTCAGGAGTTCGAATCTCATGGATGTCACATTTGGTATTAGAGCCTGTACCTAGCCGAAATTGTAAGTGTAATGTTGCGGTTGTTAAGCGGTGTGGTACTGATGTGGCCTACACGCACAATGCTTGGGTGGTGAGTGATGATGAGCCAACGAGGACTTTAGGCTATTTAAGGGAAGTAGTCTGTAACATCCCTCTCAAAAAACTAATATAAAGATCTTTTAGCACAATAGCTAGTGCGAGGTGTTGCTTTCCTGGAGGTTAGGGGTTTGATTCCTGCAGGTCACATTTTCGATAGGAATATGGAAAGAAATTACTATAAACGATGTTGCTTATATGGAAAATATCTAATTAAACTCTTATCACTAGATGTCGAAGTACAAAAACTTTTCCCTATCACAAAGTTTGAAAAGTTGTCTGGACGATGCCTAGAGGTAACATTACCTCAATTTGTTCAACTTTATTTTTAATTAAAAGATAGTATAAGTTTGGGATCGATAAGTAATAGTAAGAGAATATGATTTTGTTTCCATATACGATCTTTTTGAATATTCCTGATAGTTGATTTACTTTAAGCGAGATTAGGGATTTAAACTTGAACGACTTACTATGAGCATGATTAATTCTCGATCGACTTACCCTAAGAAAGATCGATCCTTGGTTGGTTCACCTTGAGCGGAATTGTGTCTTAGTTGTCTTATCTAGTTTGCTTTTCTTGGAGCAAGACTAATTCACGGTTGGTTTCCCTTGGGCATAATGGATATTGGTCGGTTCACCTTGGAAGATAATGATTCTTGGTCGACTTGACCTGAATAGCTTTGTGTTGAGTGGATTCAATGTCTTTTTCCTATGGCTTTTTCATGAGCAAATTCGATCAACTTTTCTTAAGGAATTTGCCTTGAGCAGATTTAGTTGGCTTTGCCTTTAGCGGATTTGGTTGGCCTTGCTTAACAACATCACTTTAAGCAGATTTAAGTGGGTTTTTCCTTGAGAAATTTGGTCGACTTAGATGGAGAGTTCCAGATATTGCATGTTAATTATGTATGGATTAGATTTGGACTTGAAAGTCAGAAGCCTCACTTTATAAGTTGGAAAACTTTGCTTAGATTGACTAAAGGACTTGACAGTATCTCGGACTTTCCAAAAAACACAACTATTGGAATTTAACTCAGACTTAAAATGGGAAGCAACTAGGATGATCAATCGTTGGACCTGGTTTATTTGGACTTGTTCTTATTCAAAGTACATCGTTCATCCTTAAGACATACTTTAAGGGGAAAATGTTTACTCGCTTAGTGAATTGAGCAACTAAAACTGAATGCACTTGGCTCATATGGACTCAAATCCATTTTAAACTGAGAGAGAATAATTTGAAGACATAAAAGAAAGTACACAAATAAAGTGGTGTCATTTGAAGTTGATCTTATGTTCAAAACAAATTCATACACTAAGTCTATGGGTAGGTACAGATTCATAGGCTATGGATTAGTACCAATCCACCAAATTTACCCGGATATGAGTGATTTCTCTAGCATGTCATTCTACCGCCTTGACGAGCCCATTGATGCAACATCTTAATCCAACTCATCTCCAAACTCCTATAAATATCATACCTTCAACTAGAACGTAAAGATGTTGTTGACCACGCCAGGACTATGCTAGATCAAAACTTGAAAGGAAACAAATTGCTTACTAAATTATCAACTCTTCCTCACTTCTTATATCTCTCCAAATAATTCTAATCAAACATACCTCTAAAGAAAACTAGTTAAGATATAGGGTGATCAAGCTAAAAGGTTCATTAGAAGTTTGATTAATGTGGATGTAGGCCGGAGATAGCCAAGTCATTATAAAATTCTTGCGTTTCTTATATTTTTTCTGCATTTTACTTGCTGTATCATTGAGATTTGTGTTGCTGGTTATTCGGATTGCCTTTAAGGATAGTGATTTCACAATCATTTAGGGTTAATTACATTTTTAGAGTTAAAAGTTCTGTTATGTGTTATAAAGGATATTCATTTCGAAGCGTGTTTTCTTCAAGGTCAATGGCATTGCTACGTACAGAGAACTGTTTTGTTATTTATTCCTAACACATAACTTCAGTGCAACAAATATTTTGTGTTGCAAGAAATAGCACCATTAGGAAAATTAATACCTTTAAGGATGGTAGGTAGACTTTGACCATTGAATACCTTTGATAAATGAATATCCCAACTATTATTCTAAGCAGACTCTGTTGTATACTATCTAGCTGACATTACATGGGAATATCCCAACAATTTAATATTTGTTGTTTGGATGGAAGACCCTCAATCGATCACTTAATGAATAGCCTTGAAGGGACTATTATAAGCAAACCCTCCAATCGCAACCCTGACCTTAGTTCGATAAGGTGGACCCT
The DNA here is from genome assembly GCA_030737875.1 of Allium sativum. Lineage (NCBI taxonomy): Eukaryota > Viridiplantae > Streptophyta > Magnoliopsida > Asparagales > Amaryllidaceae > Allium > Allium sativum. Next base: position 178,773,608 of record CM060924.1, read on the forward strand.
CATACACCCAATTAATACTTTATATCCTCGAAGCAGGTCCTGTTACGTTATATCCCTTGCCATAATGATGTCTCGAATTATCCTGGCCATTTTGTAGCCAAATTAGTACCTATATAATGGTTTATTTTATATCCAAATTAGTACCTATATTATAGCCAAATTAACTGGTTTATTTTATCTTGTAGGATCGGGACTAACCTCATGTTAAAATAGTACCTATATAATGGATGGCATCTCACATTAGTCCAACCAATTGTAGACACTAGTAGTAGCTAAATTATTTGGAAATTTCACTCTATTGAATTGAGACTAACCTCGCATCACCATTACTTAGTCATAACTTAATCCCACTCAATATAAATAGATACACATGAACAACACACACACATCTCATCGAATCTACTAAGATTTCATAAGTAATATTCCATAATTTAATAATTAGATACATTCAAATGAGGAGATTTAGATTAAATTTATTTCTTAATCTAATACATAATTAATTCATGTTATAATTGCATGCTAATTTTACTAATATATACGTATATATATTATATGCTTCTAATATAAAAGTTGTAACGTACATAATTTCCATCCTAACTCGTCTATAAATATCAATTCTTTCGATTATTATAGCTTCCTAAATATAATACTGGTCTTTCTTTTATCTGCAAAGGTACTAATCAACATCTAATTTTCGTGAACAAAAGTTTGGGACTTTAGTCATTCCATAAACAAAGATTTAACATAGATTTTCATACAAAATATCAAAAAGAATTACATCAAATATTGGAACATAATCAAAAATGTAAATCTTACGATGTCATGTTTATCTCTATTCAACCCCTCCTTATTTCGGTGAAATATTACAATTTTTGTATGGAATATGAGTGTAAACTATGAATAAATTCGTTGCTTATACTTAACTTCTAAACAATAAAATTTTGGTGGAAGAGGAGCTAAATAAAACTTAAGATAAAAAAGAATTGTAAAACTTTACCATTCCAACCCAATTAATGTAACTATAACTGAAATCAAAATTTTGACATTTCATACATAGGAATTTTGGGAGAATTCCTAATGATTTCCTTTACATATTTCAAATATTCATTAGGCGTATTCAAATCCAAAATCATTATATTCAATGACTAAATATAATAAAACCAAGGCTTTCACTTACAGTTTATCCTTAGCTTTTGAATAGATTAATGCTTCCTGAAATCTCTCATGTATATCTAGGGGTGAGCATTTGGTTGGTTTGGTTTATCCGATGATAAGTTTTTCAAACCGAACTAAAACCAATAAAAATGAAAACCAAACCAACCAAATTAAGTATGGTTGGTTCGGTTGGTTATCCGATTAAACCGAACTAAAAAATATTTTAAATTTTGTGTTTGTAATATTCACTATAATTTGAAAATTTTATAGATATATAATTAAAGTATTATTATTTTTGTTTTTTATGCTTTTTAGTATTAATTTTGACACATAGGTGATGATTAATATATACTTAAATAACTAAACTAACCTAAAATATTTATTATAATACCGATAATTTTGAAAATACAGTAAAAATTCAGTTAATTTGGTTAAACCGATAGCCGAACTTATTATTTTTTTAGGCCGATTACAAACCGATTTAATTTCAAAACCGAACCAAACCGACCAAAATAAATTGGTTTGGTGGGTTTATTTGGTTTAACCGAATAATGCTCACCCTTATGTATAACTCTAGATCGTCTACCATCAGATATATATATATATATATATATATATCCATAACAACAGATTAATGTATATATAAATTGATTTCAGATTAAGAAAATAAAGGAGGGAGAATAAATATAAAAGAACTAGATTAGAAGAGATATAATTTCTAAATTGAATTCTAAGAATTTTGAATCTAGCTAGAGGAAGGAATAACACAATTTTTTATCTTTTTCAATCGAAGTGTGGTGAAAGGTAAGAGGCATGAGGTCCTATTTATAAGTGTTAATACGCAGCTTAGCCATAGGATAAGATCGTGTCGAAAATGGACAAATTTTGTCCCATAAATCTAAAAATTTACCTTAGTCGCAGCTTAAGGGTTAATCTACTCCATCCATAAACATCGTTAGACCATTTGGGTCGTAAGGGTCGACCCAAAAACAATCATTAGTTTTATTAATTATTATTATTTTCCTTTTATTTCATTGAACATTAACCTATTAACTTTAACGGATTACTTTTTCCTCAAGTTATACGTTGGTTAATTGACGAAATTCAATTTTTAAATTCAACTACTCACTTGCATCTATATTTGAATTTGAATTATATTTTGCATTTGAAAAACTTCAAACACTTGTCACTTTTACACACGTGAACCTTTTTCAGCATTGTGTGTGTGTGTATGTATATATGTTAGTATCTTGCCAGCACCTAATAGATTAACTTTCATTATCGAATTCGGAATCATACAAAATTTTCATTTTTAGCCCTACTTTGATTTTATTCAATTTCCTTAATTAATTTATTAAATATGATTGATTTAATAGGGTGTTGCAAATCCCGTCACACGACGTGCAACTTCAAAGTCATTCTAGTATTACCACCAAAAACTAGTTAATTTATTAATTAGGATTATAAATATTCATTAGATTGTACAATCTTTTATATATTATATATAATAATAATAATCCATTATAATTATTTCAAGATAAGGAGCGTAGTTTACTTGTCTTATACTTAAAAAGTTTGCTCGTACTCATTGCATGGAGTATGTCAACGAAGATGGCTCGATTACATAAACTTGGCATGACACAAAATCGCAATTTATCATGGTAAAAATATTTTAATTTATAAATTATTAATAATCAATTTTAATTATAAGTTATAAATAATTAGATTAATGTAATTCAAATTCTAATGTAATTCTGTTTTTAATCATAGAATAAATTTACAAAAGAACGAGAGAATTAACTGCTCGAGGGAACGTGTTAAGGTGGGCTGACCATTAAGGAAGAGGACTAGATTTTTGATGAAATCATGGAATCCCAACGCGGAATCAGCGTTTTTATTTTAGGAACCAAAAGGTAATGTTTATGTATAATATACTAAGGAATAAGGTATAACACGCTGTTTTTACTAATCACATTCTGCGAAACTCATGCACTTAGGAAAAAATGTTACGGTCTATATGATGATAAGCTAGCTATGGAAGAGTTCAGAACTATCAAAAGTTTGCGCACGTGAGAGCTTAGGTTGTTGACTCGAGGGTTGAGATATGCATTGGGATGCGGAGATGTTTTGTGTGTTGAAAGGGATGTGGGGATTTTAAGATTTTTATTTATGTTGAGATATGTTATCTTCACACACATACATACATATGTGTGTGTTTATATATCCATTTATATATATATCCACATTAGTGGCTCTATGGAAAGGTATTCTCCTACCTGGTAAGAGGTCACGAGTTCGAAGGCCTGCTCAGAGCACCTATCCCCAAGTGAAATTAACCCGATGTAGTGGAGGTCCAAGGGCATTGCGTTAACCTGTACAAGGTTGTGGCGCAGACATGGTTGCCCTACACCCCTCAAGATGGATGATCAGTTGTTGTCTTCGGTTGGTCATCCATATACACACACCCCCCCCCCTAACATATCGAGACAAAATAATACATTATATCTGATCTAAGCTTCGAAGCACTGAAACCCTACTTTTTCTTTTCATGGCGGCTGGAATTGGTGATGGAAAAAGGAGCACGAGTTGCTTGTACTTGGGCGCGCAATCCATGCCAGCCACTAATCCTCGTCTGGAGTACCATCTTCTCCAATTGTCGTTCTCCTAGTAAGCTTCTTCCTCCTTTTCATTATGATTGCGAGATCTTTCATAGCAAAGTTAATGATCAGCTCCATCGTCTTCTCTTTGTGATTGTAAATTTTGGTGTTACGCTCCTTCCAGATCGTCCAAACAACAACTATCAAAGTGATATGCTGCACTTCGGCTTCCAGAACTATGCTTTTCCTTACCACTTCAAAGTCAGTAATAATCTACTGAAGATTGTGTCCATTTTGTTGAATTTTACTTGCTTTATAATAGTTTTACGATATATTTCTCGAGGGACATTAAAAAATTATATGTTTGCGACTTTCTTCCTCCTGTTGATTGGATAGAACATAGTTGTTCGAATTCACCACCCCTGTCTAAAAAGCTTGTATTTTGTGGGTAATCTATTTAAAACAGCTTCATAAGCACAACACGCCATTTTGGGGAAGTTAGTCTGGTTCCAGATCAGTTTATACCACCTTACTTGACTGAATTTAGGTCTAATATCTTCCCATGCTTGTTTAGAATAAAATCATGTTGGGCCCTGGTCCATGTGTCGAAAGTTCTATCTGAATATATTTGCATATCTTCAATTCTCTTTTTCTGTTCCTGATTGCACGACAGTGTAACTGGCCATTGATTATCTTGTATAATAGAGTCCAATATAACGATAGGGAATCCAAAACCAGAATAAGTGTCCCACCCAAGGGTTTCAATTACTGATCTGCCTTCAAACCAGGGGTCCTTCCACAAATTAGTATCTTTGCCATTAGCAATTTCTTTCCTGCAATTTTAAGCAAAAGTATTTATGGTGTTTAGGATGGCTTTCTAGGTTGATGAAGCGTTATTGTCGATACCTATAGTCCAGAAATTATCACGAATATACCTCTTGTTCATCCATTTAGCCCAAAGCCCAGTTCTGTTAATGACCTTCCAGACCTGTTTTACTGTGAATGCTTGTTGCATGACTTTGATGTTTCTTAGGCCGACCTCACCTTCCTCCTTAGGTCTACACAAATTAGAAAATTTGATTTTGTGCAAACCACCTTTCCAAATGAGTTCTGCACAAACTTTTTCGATTTTATCTAGTGATGCATCGGGTAATTGAAAAGTCTGAAGCCAAAAATAAACTTTCACATGAATGACTATGTGCACTAACTCTATTCTGCCTGCAAATGAAAATAATCTGGAACTCTAACCATGAAACTTGTCTCTGATTTTTGAAATCAAACTCGCACATTCCCTGTCGGTAATCTTGTTGGTTGATAATAGCACACCCAAGTACTTAACAGGAAGTTCCCCTTCCTGAAAATTCAGGATTTCCACAACATTGTTCTTCTCTTTGCAAAATTTGTTGAAATAACACTTGGTTTTCAGCTCATTAGCTTTTAGGCCACAACACTCTTCCAAATTTCCAAATATGCCTTTGATCTTCCTTGCTAACTTGCTATTTGATTTAACTCATATAAGTAGGTCATATGCATATAGTAGATGATTAACTCTAGGCTGGAAATTATGTATGTTTTGAATCAAATTTTCGTGACATGCAATTTCCATTTGTAGAGTAAAGTATTCCATAGCAATCACAAATAGGTAGGGAGATAGAGAGTCCCGCCCTGTCTTATCCCATGTTACTACTTATGAACCCCTTTGGTACCCCGTTGATAAGAATAGAAAAAGTATAGGTATTGATGCATTCAAAAATCAAATCAATGAATTTTCTTGGGAATCCCATATACTTCAGCATGTGTAATATAAAGTGCCTATTAATTTTGTCGTGATCTTTATGTAAATCCACCTTCATGCATAGTCTATCAACTCTTTTCTTGTTGAAATTTCTTATGAGTTCGTGTGCATGAAGAGAGTTCACAAAAATGCTCCTTCCTTTTATAAATGCACTTTGATATTCAGCAATTAGATCAGGAAGCATCATCTTCATTCTGTAACATACAACTTTGCTCAAAATTTTGTAAATGACGTTACAACATGTCATAGGCCTAGAATCAACATTTGTAATGGGTTTATCAGTTTTGGGTATGAGGCATATAAAAGTATGGTTTATTTCTTTCAGAATTTTCCCTGATTCAAATGGTTCTTGCATAGCTGATGTGATGTTTTCTTTCAGGTGGTCCGAGTGGGTCCAGAAGAAACTAGAGTAGAGACCGTCAGGTTCAGGGGAGGAGTCCGGATGGATTGACTTAACAACATCCCAGACTTCCCTTTCAGTGACTCTACTCCCCAGAAAACACCTTCCATAGAAGTTGATCAATCTTCAAGTAGTAATGTGGGGTTAAGTCTTCCAGTGTGTTTCCATTGTATAATTCATTGAAATATTGAATATCCTCCACTTCGAAATTTTCCAAATCCACCGTGCAATTACCATCATGGCCATAAGATTGTAAGTTATAATTAGTGGTTTTTCTTTACAGACATTTTAGTATAAATTGGTGCATTCGTCTCCCTCAGTCAACTTGTGACGAGCGCCCACAACTCCTGCACTAAACAAGAGGAATAATGCGCTAAAAGGTGTGTCAGGCAGCTATGGACGATCATCTAGGTAAGATAAACACATGCGACACTTATCATATAACTTACAACGCAAGGATAAAATATAATAAAACATGTAGAATAGGCTATAATAGTGAAGCATTTATGAGCAGAAACTTAAACTTTCATAATATCTAGAAAGAATATCCATATACCCTTGGATTACAATATAATAGAAAGAATATCCATAATATCTAGAAAGAATATCCAAAAACTGATTCAGGAGCCTTTTGAATATCATAATTAGTGTTATCTGACTCATTTTTTGTGTATATTTGTGAATTACTAGTAGTAGTTTGGACGGGGCCGGGTCAAGTATAACTGTCGTACTTGCCGTTTTGTTGGGAACATATGTTGTTGTCTTGTTTTTTAGCTGCCACAATTGCTGAAAAGATGTGTAGCATTGGGCATCATCATGTCTAAAGCACTTGCAATTGTTACAAACAGAGGGTAAGAACTCATACTCAATGTCTTGGATATAAACATTCAATTTTTTGTCTTTCTCTCTGACTTGTTTTTTGATAGCGTTACCTGCCTGTAGTTCAACTAACACTCTAGCATAGTTCAGTCTTTTAATGTTTTTGGTGCAATCATTTATGGCGAGGGGGTTCTTGACAAGGCTTGCTATCTTACTGACCCCTTTGGCATTCCACAAAGTCAAATCCAGGTTTAGATTCTTATCCAAACATAGTGGGATTTAAGCGTATATCTTTCTAGTTAGAGGTTAGGTTTCCATCTCTTAATGAATATCAATTTGTTGTCCATGAATCATGGACCACCCTCCAAAACTTTTGAACAGTCATCAGCGTTTGTAAACTTTATTAGGTAAAACACATTATCTCTTGCGTGTGCATACGATCTGCCTTTAGGTTTCCATTCACGTCTAATATAAGCATTAAGATGAACATAATATTGTTATTTACCTATAAGGTAGATGTAGATAGAGTTAGTTTACATGTAAGTGGCTTCTTTGAATATTAGGTCATCTAACTCATCATATTCACCCTCGTCATCCTTTATAGCGTTGAACTTTTGAACTCCTCTAGTGATTTTTATGTTCCCAGCTACCGCCTTGGCCCAGTTTCTTGTGTCAGGCTTGAAGTTCAAAGACGGTCCTTTTTCCTCCTAAGCCCTAGATCCAACCCATTAGCTAATCCAGCCATCAGAAACCACGTTGGCAAAGGTTTTCTCTTTCTTTCGCACCTCTTTCCACCCAAAATGTCTTTTGATTGCAGTTTTTCCATTGCTAGGGTTTGAAACCCTAGTCGCCTAGGAAGACGCCATTACACACACACACACACACACACACACACACATATATATATATATATATATATATATATAGAGAGAGAGAGAGAGGGAGGGGGGAGGGAGAGAGAGAGAGGAGCGTTCTGGGACACCCCTGATTTGCAGCACCCCTTTAGCACTTCTACCTTACTGTGAGTTATTCCAATCCAAATCGAACGTGATTTTGTAGATGTTCAATCCACATATATATTATCATCTATCCAAAATTTGAGCTCGTCCCGACATTTGTAGAATAATATATTTGATGTTTAAATTTAACGGTTCAAATAAATGTCTGAACGGTGAATAATTGCGCTAAGATTTTGAAAATACTACGAATGTCGGAACGAGCTCAAATTTTGAATTGAATATTATATAAACGTGGATTAAACATCTACAAATTCTTGTTGGATGCTGCAAAGCAGGGATGACCCAGAACACTTATATATATATATATATATATATATATATATATATATATATATATATATATATTGTGTGTGTGTGTGTGTGATGCATTTGATGTTTTGAGGTGTTATGAGAGTTATATGCACTTTGAGGTGATAAAACTTGATTTGATGTCTTGTAGGATACATGTTGAGATAGGCATTTAACGTTGGTTTATTTAATAATATTGATGTTTTATTAATATTAACGTGATTTTTTTTTTAAATATGTGATAAATGTGTAGCTTGAGGCGTGAATATTGGTTGAAATAAAAAAATGTTGATAATTTCGATAGCCAACGACGACTTAATTTGCTATGGATTTTGGACGGCTATAGGCAAATTTTTACCAAATCGTGTCAGCTTCGATCCTTACCATGTATACTTACTAGATGAAGAAAGTTGTAAACTATGTCATCAAAAGACATTTGCAAATTGACGACGGTATTATCAAAAAATATATCGATGACCAGTAGCTTGATGATTTGTATTTCGACGACTATCGATGACAAACAGCCGTCAGAATGACTGTTCTATGTTGTAGGCCACCTCCCTCCTCACTCGCCACAAAAACACACAGATGGAGGCCAAAAAAGGAGAGGAAAGAAAAGCAGAAATTGAAAAACTCACCCATACCCCCTTAATGGAAACTAGGATCAATTTGGAAGTTAAATTAACGTTTGGCACAGAAATAAAAGAAAGGAGTAGATGGAATATGCTCTTTTTATATTTGTGTATAGTAGAAATGAAAGATAGTGACGCCAGGCCAGTCACCGCTCACTAGTATAAGTTTATATATACATAAGAAAAACAATTGTAAGTTAATCCCATCTTGACCAACCAACCACTTGTGCTCATCCCACCTTTCCTCTCTATAAATACTCTCACCACTTATTCCTTTCTTCATCCACTCAACCATTACATTTTCCTTCATTATTTAACCAAACACAACATACATATCCTTACTAAATTCGTGCCTATGGAGCCTCAAATGGAAGAGAAGCCTAA